>JBBPDC010162880.1:0-37612 GCA_037974485.1 Hemigrammopetersius urotaenia | reverse complement strand
CTTTCTCACTACTGCTGCTGTTTCTAAGGAATTTCCCCATTGTGGGATTAATAAAGTCAATCTAATCTAATCTAATGTGCAATAAATGTAAAATAAAATGGAGAAGCAAGGTTTTGTTTTGTTGTGCTGACATGAAGTGTAGTGAGGATAAGATCATTAAGCTTCATAAGTTCATTAAGCTTCATAAGTTCATGATTATTTTATACAGTCGTTAATTTGCTAAATCAGAGAAGATAGTGATTGGAAACAACAATTTGATGGTAATGTATCAGAGATGCTCATACGATGCAACAGAGCAATGTTCAATTGTAATGAATAGAGCATTGGGAAACTAGCTCAAAGACTATTAGTGGTTAGTGTTGCATGGTCTCGTGATCTGTAATTCTAATTTGAAATTATGAAAAACTATGCATTATTGTCCACCAATTATAGTATGATTATAGTATGATGTTAAATGGTTGTGTAGTATAGTATAATTTACATGATTATCTTTTAATGACGTGTGCTTAAAAGGGTTGAGAGTATTTTTGGATGCTCCCAGGCTTACTTCTATTTTCCTGTTTCCTGTTTCAGAGTGATATAGACATTCTGACTCCAATGGGAAAACGGACAGTAGAATTCTGGATATTGTGGAAGATGTTTGCTCTTGATGAATGACTCTCCTAAGACTGGAGTTTAGGGAGATAGCATGCTGGCCTGATCCCCACAGATCTCTAAACAGAGAAACCAGGTGGGCAAATGGAAGGTGTGACTTTCTTGCCCCTCCTGGTGGTTGTACTGGGCGTGAGGTTTCTTGTGGTAGCCAGAGCCAGTGATGATGACCATGCTGAGCACACCCACCAGGTCAGTACAGCTCAGTGTGGCGAGTACAGTAATCAAGTGCTGGAGGACGGGATGTGCCGGCTAGTGGCCACGCTGCCCCAGCTGGACGACCAGCGCTGCCCTGACATGTTCCGCTGCACAGACGAGGTGTCCTACTGGCTCCATGAGAATGAGGAACGCAAGCAGCAGATTCTGGCACTGAAAGAGACTGTGTCTGAGCTGCAGGAGGAACTCCGCAACCACCGGCACCGGGTCAAAGTCCTGGAGCTACAGGTCAGCAAGACTAACAACAACAACAATAATAGAATTTTATACAAAGGCTTCTTTTAAGTCATCTATACAACATGACTGTAGTAAATTATGAAGTATATAAAAAGCCTTATGACTACACCATCATGTCAGTCACAATCAGTACCATTAATTCAATCCTTATAATTAAATCTTTCATTTTCTGTTACTGCTTAATCCTCACTAGGGTGGTACCCTATTCAAGGGTCTGTGGGCGCGAGACAGGGTTTAACCCTGACTGGGGGCCAGCCCACTGTGGGGCACAGACACACACACCCACTCACACACTCACACCTACGGTCAATTTAGAATCCCCAATTCACCTGACACACGCCTTTGGATTGTGGGAGAAACCGAAAACCCCAGCGGAAACCCTATACTACAAGGAGAACATGCAAACTCCACACACACACATTCGAAACCCCAACCCAAGTGTGAGGCACAGCGCCAACCACTGCACCACTGTGAGCCTCCATTATTTTGTATTTATAATGAAACTAAAGTGAATTAAAATAACACAATCATGCTAAGAAAGCTCATAAATTGTAAAATACGAGCACCTGATTCAGTTCAGAAACAATTTATCAGGCTCAGTACTGTGCTGGGGTGTACTGAGTTGGGTTACTAAGTTATGAACTTACAGACCGGCTTATACTGCAACATGAGTCATAAATAACCTAGAATCTCACATAGGAAGTGGCCCAACGTGACCAGAAATGTCCATGAGAGTGATCAGCAGAATGCATTAGCTGAACTATGTAAAAAGCTAAACATGCTTGAAGGACTCTGGAGGTTCCTCTTTGCTCCGACTAGCTCAGCACTACAATTTTCTTCTTGAAGTCTCCTTGACCCTGAGCACTAACAGGATTAGCACTGAGGCCTTGACCCCTCTCCACGTGTGTGGCTGTGTGTGTGTTCGTAAGCTCTATGTGCTGCACTATATCAGCTAGAGCAGGGAGCTGAATCATACAGCTCACACCCACAGAGCTAAATCACTTTGCTCTCCATCTCCGTCTCCGTCTCCGTCTCTCTCCCGTTCGCTTTTAAGCAAGTAGTATTTATATAAGAAGCTCTGCTGAATGTCTAAGCCTTTTGCCTTCATTAAGAATGTAATCCTTGCTTTCGGTTGTTTTAGGGTTGACAACCATCAGGGACTGACCTTTTCAGAATTAAACAAATTTCATTATTTTGCCTGTTTTGACAAAAATATATGTATAAAAGCAAAGTAAAATACATAATAGTACCATAATAATACCATTCTCACACCAAGATGTTCATGCTAGGCAGGCGTTGACTGGAACACTACAACAGAAATGTGCATAGTTTTGCTAAAAATCCCCGTGTTGGTGTCGGATGTATGATTTTCTGCTGTTATACAGAGGAGTGCACGAGTCACTAAAGCATCTTAGTGGTGGATGTAGACTGGGACATGCAGGCTTATATATTATACTTAGGCCTAAGAAATTATAGGGGACCATTTTTTGACACACATTTGCTATTTTGACATCACGTAAAAGAAATGTACAAATTGGAGAAGCAAGAAACTCAGTGATTTATTTTACAGTCATTACATTGCTAAATCAGAGAAGATAGTGGCTGCAAACAACAGTTTAATGGTAATATATTAGAGATGCTCAGACCCAGAGCATCCCTTACTATCCAGTATGTGCTGTTTTTGTTCCAGAGTGAGGAGAAAACTCGTCTGAACTCAACCCTGGAGGAGCGCTTCCATGAGCTGGAGGAGCACTACGCCGAGGCCACCACTCTGCTCCACATCCAGGGCTCACTGGTCTACGACCTTCAGGCTCAGATCCAGAACCTTTCCATGCTCGTAGAGAAGGTCCGCCGCAACCCTGGCTGCATGATTAACATCGTTCGCACCAGCCCCCAGCTGAGCGCCCAGCAAGCCCTGCACCCAGGTAGGTTGGCCTAAGCCTCTTAAGCCTTGTTTTTCCTCTCAGTCTACAGCTGAATGCCAGATTAAATCAGGGAAAATTAAACGATTAATAAGGCCTCTCCATGCTCTATAAGCATATTTTTTTCTAAAATACCCGAAAAAGATATTATATAATGAGATGCTGTTCTTATTAAAAAAAACACTATATCCAAGATGCAAGTATGTATGCACTAATCAGTCATAGCACTAAAACCACTGACAGGTGAATTCATTTTAAGTGGTATTTATTAGGCCATGGGTCAGAAGAATTCTAAAACAGCAAAGTCCTGTGTGTTTTGGTTGGAGGGGGGGGGGTTGGCGGCGGGGTCTCAGTGTGCACAGTACTTACCAAAAGTGTTCCAGGGAAGGTAAACAGTGAACAGTGATGGTTCATTGACGCATGAAGGGATCAAAGGTTGGCCCATCTGATCTGATCCATCAGCAGAGCTGTTGCAGTACAAAGTGCTGAAAATGTTAATGCTGGCTAACATAGAAAGGGGTCAGAATACACAGCTCGTCACAGCTTGGGAACTGTGTGCCCATGCTAACCCCGTCCACCCCTGAAAGCACTTAAGGTGGGCACATAAGCATTAGAACTGGTCCATGGAACAATGACAGGAGGAGGTCTGGTCTTCACGAGTCACGTTTTCTTTTTTTTTACAACAAGTGATTGTATGTCACTTACCTGAGGAAGAGATGGCGAGGATGTACTACGGGAAGTAGACAAGCTAGCAGGGGCAGTTTGGCAGTTTGATTCTTTGGACAACATTGTGCTGGGAAATCTTTCAGTAGGTGGTACATGTCAGCGTAGCATCCAGGATCCTCCTGGCACTCTTGTGGATGCTACTTTGACATGTACCACCTACTGAAAGACAGTTGCACTCCAAGTACGTCCCTTCATGTCAACACTATTTCCAAATGGCAGTGGCCTCTTTCAGCAGAATAATGCGGCCTGAAACACTACAAAACCATCAGGAATGATTTGAACCAATGACTTGGTCTTCAGATACCCTGGGTCTCCATCAGATGAAGCTTCTGTGGGATATGCTTATGTTCAGCTTACAGGGTGTAAATTGATTTTTTTCGAGATGGAAGTGATTGTTTTACATGCAAATCTCCAGAACAGCGCGGAAACTGCTCCCTTATTAAAAATATATAAGTTACTAAAAACATAAGCAGTAATCCAAATATAAATTCTGCCACGCACGTCTCTGTATCTCTCTCTCTCTCTCTCTCTCTCTCTCTCTCTGTCGCGGCATCTCGGCGTGGCATCGTTTTAGTTCTCAATTATTAAAAATATTTTAGCGACCTGCCAGTTCATTCTATTGACTGAACTCAAGCCCTTTTTTTTATTAAATGATCCCTTTGACAATAGAGTTGTTGTTTCGGCCACAACTCACGCCGCTAGAACCCACGATAAACCTCCCTCCTATGGCGTCACATCAATGCCAAAACTAGAGCGCGCAAAATTGCTCGCTGTAAAAATTTTGCTGCCGTAAATTACAAAGTCGTGCGCTGCAATGGGAAACTCGAGAGCACAAAATTAAGAATCGCATGCGCGATTGTGATAATATTGCGCGCGGATTGTATTTTTCCTCTTGATGTCTTTTTTCCTCTCAATGTGTTAAATGTCCTCGCGCGCAAAGTAGATTACCGACGAGCAGCTTTGAACCTAAATCTATAGGTTCATTTGTGAGCCCAATTTCCAATTTAAACAGGAGCCTCACAACAGCATCTGTCTTTACAAAATGTCCTGTAAAGACAGATGAACAGTACATTAGGAAAGCCAAAGCAGCTGAATAGAACACACACACACACACAGACACACACACCCACACACCAAGACTGATGGTCCAGTATTATAATTTGGTATATCTGCATAATCATCCATTATAACATTTGTGAGCGAGTGACAAAGGCGTTGGTTGCTTTACCATTGATTGCGTGCTTATTAGATGTGTAAGTAAACATTAAATAATTATTATTACTACAATGTCGATAAACTATAACTTGTGTTTAACCTTCCTGTCGCCGTTTCTCTTCCTCACACATCTTTGGTTTTTCTGTAGGAACTTTCTTTAGCCAATCACAAGACCAGGATCCGTCGGCCAATAGGATTCGCAGGCAGAAACTGTTAAAGCCCTGCCTCCAAACTGCCAAAACCCACCCCCTTTCATTCGTTCATTCTTTCAAACCGCGCGCAGAAATCTCACTCGAGCAAAAATGCTGCTCAAAAAAAGACATTCACGAGAGGAAAAATACAGTTCGCGCGCAATATTATCACAATCGAGCACGCGATTCTTCATTTTGTGCTCTCCAGTTTCACATTTTGCGCGCGACTTTGAAATTTACGCCGGCAAAATTTTTGCGGCAAGCGATTTTGCGTGCTCTAGTTTTGGCATTGATGTGACGCCATACCCTCCACTCTCCCCCAACCACATGCGCGCAAACACACATGCCCCTCTGCTGCGCGCCATCTCGCTCTCTCTCATTTCTGCTGCATGCCGTCTCTCTCTCTCTCTCTCTCTCTCGCTCTCTCTCGCTCTCTAACCGGGCGAGCGTTCTGCTGCGTGCGGTCTCTCTCTCTCTCTCTCTCTCTCTCTCTCTCTCTCTCTCTCCTTATCTTACATTTTCGTTAAGCCTAATGTATTAAACTGAGTATAAAATGAAATTTAACTGTTCTTGGAGCATATTTAAGGTTTACACTATAAAAATAGGCATTTTCAAGCCTTTTTTTTTTAAAAACCAAAACACAGCAACGCTGTTTTTCACTAGGAACGCAACCCCCGCGAATAACGGGATTACTGTATTAGTTCCTGATATCTATAAAATAGAGCAGCAGAAACTCAGCAAGGATTCCACATTAGCACTGTAAAGTGCTGCTGGTGCAAATCCCATTTGGCTTAGTCAGTGAAGAGCTGCAGGGTCTCGTGCTCCTGTCCTTTACCTCAGTACCTTTGGCCAGAGAAAAGCCAGTTAACCACAGCAGCGCTTCCACACAGCATCTGTGTCTCAAATACCCTTTGGCCAAGCTTGTTTGAAAATGAAAATACAGTATAAGTTTCACTTAAACTGCTAAAAATGAGATTACCACTGAAGTGCCAGTTTGGATTACAAAAATTAATGTATATAACAGCTAACAAATGACAACATGACAGGTATGGTTGAGATTAGCTACTGTTCAAACCAATGTGATTGTTTGAGACAGGTCTGTGTTTAAGGTTTTAAACTATTTAATAAGTTTCTTATACTGCATTGGCTTCATAGCTCCAGTGCAAAACTAATGCAAACTACAGACAACAAACATATCTTGGTTACATTAGACACAATAGAGAAATAGTACAATTCACACTAAATTACGAATGATTGTAATTGACATTATTGTACATCTGTTATGTTTCTACAGAGGTACAGCATGTCCGAAACTGTCCCATCGATTGTACCTCTATCTACTATAATGGTGTGCGGCGCTCTGGTATCTACACTGTGGTGCCGTCATTAGGGGCCATGCCTGTGGAGGTTTACTGTGACATGGACACTGATGGTAATGACTACAGATTCTCACTGAATATATTGACTCAGTTAACTTATTTGAGTTATTTGAGATGTTTTAAAATGTTTAGATTAATATTTAATGTATTAAACTTTTCACATATTTTTTACCAAAAAAGTGTCTTTACATTTACAGCAGTCCTCAAAACATGTCCCTCATACTAGAAAACCTAGACTCAGCTTAAGAGCTGCTAGAAGATTCAGCCAGAGATTAAATAAGTGCTCCATCAGCTACCTATCTGACCTCACACCGAAGTCCTATTTTGGGATTAAGTGTGTTAGTTTTTTGCATTTATATTTACATTTAGCCTGGGCAAAGCAGCAGGTTTAAAGGAGGGTGAACAAAGAAGTGAATTAGTTAGTTAATCCTTTAGACTGTAGGCTAGGCTGAAACCTATGTCTGTGCAGAAGAAAATACATAATTGGATTTGTAACCTGTACTGAACTTTTGTATGTTGTGGTTTTCAAAGGTGGTGGTTGGACGGTGATTCAGCATCGGCAGGACGGCTCAGTGAACTTTGATCGTGGCTGGAAGGAGTACAAGGATGGCTTTGGGGATCTGCACACAGAGTACTGGCTTGGAAACGAGCACATTCACGACCTCTCGAGCCAGGGAGATTACACTTTACGCATAGACCTAGAAGACTGGAGTGGCAAACACAAATACGCACTTTACCAGAGCTTCAGGTGAAACCAGCCATCTTCTTCAAAGCAATAGTTTGGTGGAAAATTTTTGTCAATCAGCCAAGACCTTTGCTTCTTTAGTATTGCACTTGAGCTCAGCTATCAACTTTATTATATGATTTATGGCTCTTTATAACAGTTATCTCTACAAATGTGAACAAGACTGTTTCACATAGCTCAAAATAGCTAACCTGAAGTCTAATTTTCTCTGAACATTGTCTATATTTATTAGACATATATATTATATATTTATTTAAGTGTTCCAGAACATCATGCTTATTCCCTCTTTACAAGCTGCACTCTGTCTATATAAACTCTATATAAATTCTGTGTTTGCAGTGTTGAGGACGAGTCAACCCAGTACAGGCTCCATGTGTCTGGCTTCAGTGGAACAGTGGAAGACTCTTTCAGCTGGTACCATGATAAACAAAGCTTCAGCACCCCAGACACAGGAAACATCTGTGCTGAAATCTCTCATGCTGGCTGGTGGTATAACCAGTGCTTCTACGCCAACCTGAACGGCATCTACCACAAGGTACCTGTCTTTTAGCACATATAGCTTCAACACCAAGCTTCATGTCCACCAAAGTTTTTCCTTGGTATAAAAACGGATTTACCTAAAAATACAGATTTGAGAGTTTTCCAAACTATTGTTAACCCTCGGAGGTCTGAGGATCCATAAATGGTTTACAAGCTTCAAACTTCCAAAGTTTTGCTCAGACATATTTAGGTTTGTTTTTTTTTTTACATGGCTTGAAGGCCTTTAAAAATATTTTTTGTCATGGTTACACAATATTTTTAAAAAAATTCACTTTACTCATAGTATTGATGAGGCTTTCCAGAATATAATATTTGTCACTTTGGCATAGATGTTTTTAGTTAGATGAAATACTTAAAAATGTAAATATGTTGCAAAGTGCCAAGAAAGGCCTTGGACCTCAAAGGGTTAGAAGCACATATTGGAATTTATTTGGCCCAAATCTAAAAGGTTTAAGTCAAAACAAAGAGGTTACAGTGTACAGGTTTTGGAGGTTTCAATTAGGATTCTGAACAACCCCATTATGTTAACACCTTGCATATTGATTTTGAAGAATTTAAACTTTTTGGAAATTCCCCCAAACGTTTGACAGACAGGTTGTGCTGTTTTCCTGATCTGCAGGGTGGACGTTACTCTCCAAAAGGGAAAAGTGCTCTAGGGCCCAATGGAATTGTGTGGTTTACCTGGAAGGATTCAGACTATTACTCCCTGCGCAAAGTAAGCATGATGATCCGCCCACGAACATTCAGGCCACACCTGTCTCCCTGAGAACCTGTACTATCAACCAGCCAAGCTCAGGTCTTGCAGGAACAGAAGGACTGAACCCTGGCATGAAGTGGGTTAGTATGGTACAGTGTCTGTATTAAACAGATATAGAGACACACAAAGTTTAGTAAAACTGTTGCCATTCAGTAAGCCAGACTTGTATCAAGTTCAATGCCTATATTTATTTTTCTTTTCAGTTTAATTTCTTTAAAAAATAGAATTTAGTATTTGTTTGTATTTGTACTTTACCTACAAAGATATGCCTATAACTATTACACCAAAAGAAAAACATTTCTCCTGTTGGTTTAAGCCATTTCACCCATTAAAATAACACTGTTTAAATTTTCCACTCTTTCCCGTTTGCCCCGAAGCTCTCACAGCTGTCTGGTGGGGCCAAGGGGATCACAGTGCACTTCATGCCAAAAAACAAAAAAATAAATACATTTCCAAAGAACAAAATAATCCCAAAAGGAGAGAGTATAAATCAGAGTTTATTAAATCATATCAGAATTACTTTTTGTCTGTGTTTTCTTTTAAATCATTCTTGGTGCAAACATTGCTATACATAAAATGATACATTAAGAATCAAAGCACATGCATCGGATAAAGACTATAAGTTTAATGTGAGAAGGAAAAGAAGTGCATGAGGAAAGAAGATTGCACTGTGGAAGGAACGCAGCAGAGAACACTGCTTAGCAACAGGCAAAAAAAATATCCCACAAACAAACACAAAAAAAACAAAAAGCAAAGCTGCTTGTCTTTTGGCTTTGGCGGAAACAGAAAGCACCTGTTTGATGTTTGGATGCGATCTATGGTGCAAAAAAAGGACCAGCCCTCCTATATACTCCAGAGATATCAAACGTGTTCGGCTGTGTGTGTGTGTGTGTGTGTGTGTGTGTAGCGAGAGAGATATGCGTAAAGATTTTGTTTTGGCACTGTAATGAACACCATTCTGCACTTATTAAAGTGCAAGACGTTACAGAGCATGCCGAACTTCAACACACCCATAAAGGCACAGTGAAAGAGGCCACATCTCTGCTATTGCAAATGACTGTACACAAAAATGGCACAGTCGTAAGACACTCACTTCCCTCTCTGCTTTCTTTCCAGCCAATCCTTTTCCTTCATGGACGAAACAGGATATTATAGATGAAGCTGGTTGGAAGTGGCTCTATATGAGAGTAACTGAAATGTAGATAATGCAAAGCAAATGACGGATGAATACTAAGCCTCTTATAGCCTCTTCATTGGTAGTGGAATAAGACTGGCTACTGTTTTGCATGAAGGGACACTCCAGTGTTTTTCAACCTGATCTCTGTCTGATGCATTGTCTGGTCATTTGGTACTGAAAACCTAAAAAAAAGGGGTTTTTGCTACTAAAAATGAATCCCTAGTAAACAGTTTTCAGTTAAATGTGTCAATATTATTATCCTTGATGACAGGGTTGAGAAACTCTATGGTGTCCCTTTCATTAAAAAAGGTAAACTCCTAGGAGGTGCTCTTGTGCTGATAGAAAGAAAGGCTATGTGGTATTTTATCTTACTGCCTTTGGCCTGAGATCAGCTTTTTATGGCACTGAGGTCATAGACAAACATAGATCTTTAAGAGAACGAGGAACTGAAAAGTGAGTGAAAGAGAGATAAAAGAGAGAAAGTCAGAGCGAGGAAATTAGAGAGAGAGAGAGCCTCATGTGTGCAGCAGCGCCAGGGCCAGTGGAGTCCTCTTCTCTTTACATGGTTGTGAACTGACTGTGGGCTTGTCTCAGCTTCTCAGCAATCTATAAGTGCAAAACAGCATTTGCTTTACCTCCCAGCATGCATTTTACAGTCCTTTACAGTCCTCAGCATACTTCCATTCATTCCTTCAGCTCATTCATTCCCACTCATTACTCATTACACACAAACACTGAAGGACCAGTCCATGTCTATGCCACAAATGCATCAACATTAAATGCAGGCCTGCGTGTTTCTGCGCAGCTTCTATTAATAGATGAACTTTGAAACACTTGAAAATCACTTTACCGTCTCATAGAACTTCACTTGCTGCTCCAAGTACAGCTGCATCACTCTGTTATAGTCATAGATGCGGTTGCTATGAAAGTGGTTCATCTCAGCTGCGAAGGCAAGACCAGAAAAGTGACAACACAAGAAGTTAAGTTTATTTATATAGTCCACTTTCACACACAAAGTTCAGTCAATGTGCTTTACAAGAACTAAATAATATGAAGCATAAACATGAGTGAAAAAACAAATCACCAGTAAAGCTACTGCTTTATAAGAAATTAAAAATGAATTTACACCATCCTAAGATTTATAATTTAACGAGCTGTAAATTAATCCAAGTTGGACTGGCTTATTCCGATTCTCACCCACTCATCTATCAAAGTGAGCAAATGTAGACAAAATTCAGTCTTCAAAATAGCTTTTAGTAGTGATGGCTCATGTTGCATGCTGCTCCTTGTTTGGTAAAAGAGTGCCCAAGACTGAAAAAAGCTGAAACTAAAAACAATAGTAACAACTAGGGGTGCAATGTTTCACCCTTTGTGCTGCATTAAGAGTTTCTTGCGATTTCAGTCATGTTTTTATCCCCCTTTTCTGTCCAAGAAGCAAACTTTGGACACCAAGCGTGTCTTGGATGATCAAGTACATCTGATGTAATTTAATACACAGCTCCCTGTTCCATAAAGCCATGCTGAATGCGATACTGTACCTTGTAATGCATAGGACATGGTGCTGGCTCGCTTGCTCATGGTGATTTTATCTGCAGCCGTTATCTTACTGGCAGCCACCAGTTTGTCACCCTCTTTCACCTTCTCTATGGCAGCCTGGAAAGATCAAAACAGAACATATGAATACTGTGTTTAATATTCAGGATGGAGTCTTTAACCGTCCACCAGGAGGTGCTGCCTGGCAACTGTGGTCTAACTGATTCAATGTGAGGACATTATTTCCCTATTCTGTTTATTTGCTTTGTCAGGGGCTTACAGCTGTTTCCTGTAAGCTAGACCATGTCTAGTACCTTGTGAACGCCAATGGTGTCAGGAAAGCATCCTAGAAGTCCTTTGTACTCATTGTTGGTCTCCATCAGAAAGTGAAGATCCTTTCTGGGCTGAAGCAAGAAAGCACACAAATGCAGAATGCTCATATACACACATTTTTTCAGATACAAAACAAACACAAACTTATCCTTCACCACAATGCAATGGAAAATTAAATACACCGTCAGTTTGACGAAAAAAAAAAAAAAAAAAGAGTAAGCGTTTCATCTGGAGATTTCAAAAAGCTTTGCTATGTTCTATGTGGAAATATGAAAACCATCAGAACCCTGACTTCTACATAGAGTATGGAACGTGTCTGATCATGGATTGTATGTAGATAAGCAAAAGCCTTGATAAACAATATGTTTAATAAGGACATGCTTATTGTGGTCCTAACTGGCTTATCCATGCTCCACCCACAAATGTGTTCATTCATAGCTCCTACAGAGCAGCAAAATTGGAGTTTTACAGAACGATGGCAAAAATCATATTTAATCTAATGAACTGTAGCTCAAATGTCATTCTGTCAAAATCCCTTAACCCAGAATGTCTTAATGATTTCAAATGTACTGTATTGTATATGTATGCGAAAGATCACACGGTTAGGATGGACCTGGAATATTTCTGTTAAGCTAATGTTGGATGGTGGGTTGGCAACTTTGGTGAAGTTGTTGGAATTTTCCTGGAATGAGACATTTTTAAATTTTGCATTTACAAGTGCATATCCATTGTTATGAACCCAATGATGAACCCAAAATTAACTTCATTAGCATATAGCTTTAAACCAGTTCTAAACTGAATGATGCAGCACCAGCAGGCCCTAGAGCACTCCTAAGTATAGAGTTGTGTTCACATTACCAATAAAAGTGCACCACGTGGCGCTTTGTAAAGTTTATACTGTAAGATTACACCACTCCAGTCAGCACTAAACCACTCATTAGAAGAATCAAAACAAATATTTTGAAAACCGATTAGTGTATAATTTGGACGGCAGTGTTTTTCCGTGCATAATTTTTATACAGGGACATGAAAATGTTTTCTGAACTTCTTCCACTGTCCACCATGACCTGCAGTGAAAATGGCTCTATTTAAGCCTTTGGAAAAAAGAAAAAAGAGAGACTATATTCAAGTTAATGTCTTTATTGTCTAGATCAGTATTAACATATGCTGCCTTGGGATATTGTGACAGAAGACATATGCATATTTTTATAGACCAATTTATTTTTGTTGGTGGAAGTTTAAACTCAAGAGTGTCAGCATCTCAGCGGGGTAAGTTAGAAAATGGATGGAGTAATATGGAGAATGAAAGAACTCTGAAACTCTGTATGAAACCCAAGGTCTCTCAGAGCTGCGGGTGCTAAAGACAATGTCTCCTTAAAATCCCAGGATGCGAGAAATTAGAGATGCCCTTCTGCAGAAAGAGTAGAATAGTCTTTTTTGGACGCCTGTTCTGAGCAGACAGGAAGGGTGACTGTTCCCTGCTGCAAGGTTTTTGTGAAAAGAGCCAAAAATGAAGTCTTATGCCTACAGGACAACATGACTGCACTGCTGTCATTTCCAACCTGTCTAGTTTTAATTAGCTACAACACAGTCCACTAGGTATAGTAGCTTTTCAATGGGAAAGTCCAGAGCGTCTATACTCAAATCACTCCTATTTCTAGTTTAAACAGGATTTTTGCCAGTATTCTGTGACGCTTGTCCTACCTAGCAAAAGTGACCACGAAAGAAGACGCCTGTGGGCGGAGCATGGATTGTTCACTAAGAGCCGAGCCATAACACTAGCCCATAGATTCAATCCAAAAGTGCATTTTTTAGACCAAGGCCAGTGCAATGCCTGTGTTGTTCTCTTCCATAAAAGGTTCCCATCTAATTGAAAGAGCAAATGGGAAAAAAAGGCTTAAAGATCAGCAGTCGGAAAAAAAATAAATAAATAAAAAAACGGACGGAAAGAGAGTCCCTGAATGTCTTATATAAGCCTCAATAAATGAAACTCTGTGATTGCACTTTGCAAACTCACTAACGCGCATCAAAGCCATGACTAACATCCACCTAAAGTCATATCGGCTTCGTGCATTTTTAGATTGAATCGATGTACAGAGATGCGTCATCGCTAGACAACAAAAGGAAATATGAAGACACTACAAGTGGCGGAGCTCCAGAACTGCATGGTCCGCAAAAGGCTAAATCTAAAGCCATCTATTCTTACCAGACGAGTCCTCAGAGCGGATCGGATGCTGCGTACACATCAAACAACAACCAGGTTATTGTTTCACTACATGGTACAGCGATCACAGCTAATGAAGAAGGCAGAAAGCTAATAACTGAATGAGAGTTTGTCTGAGCATGAATAGGCGAATGGGGGGCTGGCTGAGTGGAAAAACAGAGCAAAGTCTGTTCCCTTGTTTCCAGGCAGGATCTGGCCTGGCCCTGAGCTTCTGCTTCACCGTCTTCAGTACATGACATTAGTTCTTTCAAACGGGCTAATCGTAGCAGAAGCACAAACATGGATATATCAGATGTTGGACTGTGTGATATAGACCACACTGCATGGTCTACATTGTTATTTTATAATAGTAATTCATCGTTCTTAATATACATGAATCATCAAAACAGCAACCGAAAACAGCCTGGAACATTTACACCCCACAATTAACTATGTGTGTCGTCGTGTCTTCATTGCAAAAGCGAATACTGAGATAATGAGGTGGAAAATTCAGGTCTACAAAGTAAAAATCCTCCCCAGGACTTTGTGCCTGGCTTAATGATTCATTGACTCAAACTGGCAGCAGAAGTTTTCAGGTTGCGACAAAAACCCGGGGAGGATTTTTACTTTCTGGACCTGAACTGTCTACAGGAAATGAAATGTTTTGTGCAGCCCTAATAACAGATGACCTCAGATTTATAACCAATCTGAACAATAAGACTAAAATGTGCTACATGTGCAGCCTGTAATAGAGTATCTCAATTCAGATTGCCAAGATAACACAAGCTCAGCAAATATAATAAAATACAATGGATAATACTTGCCCTTTAAGATTGATTTTGATAGGTTTGTAGAACTTTTGGTGCTCATTATGCTTAAACTGGGTTTCTTTTCATCCTAATAACACGTCCACACATTAAGGTCACAATTTCACATAATTGTCCTCATTACTAGATCATGTTCGGCATGGTGAAACTAATTTCTACCAGTATTCTAAAGCAGTATCTCAGAACCCCCAAATGGTATTTTTCTGGTTTGACAATAACTAATATTGAATATGATGGGTATGATACAGCTCACCATCGTCATCCTTAAAAACCTGTTGTTTTTATAAATAAATGCCGTTTTCAACAACAGTCCCTAATCTCACCAAAATATACCCTACACAGTGCAGCAGGCTTTGTCAAGCATGTCAAAACTAAATGGCATTGGCAGCAGTAGTAGTTTGTGTGGCTGGTATTGTTATATAATGTGGTAAAGTAGTGTTTACCTGTTATAGCAGGCTTACTTTGGAACAAGAGTCTAAGCTTGTTTATAGTGTGTATGTGTGTGTGTGTGTGTGTTGTGTACGTAATGACATAATTCAGAAGGTGTAGTAAAATTCAGGGGGAAAAATGTGTACAAAATATACTGATTCTGTAGTATTTCTGCTTAGCTTCATGTGTAATAAGGGTGAATCATTTATTCCCAAACATAAAAACAGTTCCATTTTGTAATTCCGCCAGCTACGAAGTGACACACCACCTCAGGGTTGTGCAGTTTGTCATGAGAGGGCGCTGTGCTCAGAAGACTGAACATACCTGCTCTGCCACCATCTGAGCGATTTCCTCATAGGTCTTCCCTGCTGCTGTCAGAGCGTCAGTGAGTGTGGCCTCCCCTGCAGGAAAACCCACAACCACACACTCACAGTCCGGAACCAAGCACTGCTGCGCCTCTAATTATGGTTAAGCCAAAGCCAGAAACATATAATAATGACCCTATATTTCAATGGTAATAGCCAGCCAGTATCTTGTACCTTCATATCCACTGCTGTTGAACACTGAGGACAGGTTCTGGAAGGCTTTGCCAATCCGCTGGTACTCCTTTGGGAGGGCTGTGACAGAAAATATGAGCATTTATAACCGCAATAGAAATATCATTTTTATGTGTTTGAAAAAACTACATGCAGTTCATTTTGGTCTTTTCTGTTTTAAAGAAAAGCTTTACATAGGACAGTGATGCTTCTTTCCTGTATGGCTTGATAGGATGTTTAGAGGGTGAAAAATATACTAGTAGCCAATATACTGCTCTAAAAAAAAATGTTATTATTAGAAAATGTAATTACAAATTATTACAAATACAGCCAAAAACTGCAACCAATCAGGTTGCGCTTGTGGACGTACTGTTTGATACTCAGCATCTGATGTCACAGAATGAAAATCTTTTGCTTAGTGCACACACACAGGATAAACACATCAAGAGCAGTTGCTAAACATCAGTGAATTACACACATCAATCAGCCATAACATGAAAAATCCCAGCCTAAGATTTTTTTGGTCCCCCTTATAGCCCCAAAACAGTTCTGAGCCATTGAGGCACTGACTCCACAGAACTCTCAAAGTGTGCTGTAGTATTTGGCACCAAGACCTCAGCAGAAGATCTCTTTAAGACTGGTAAGTTGAGAGGTGGGGACACCATTTAATCCTCACATGCATTATTCATCCTTGGCCACACATGCCCATGTCACCAGCTCACCGACTGTCCTTACTTGGGCCACTTTTTCATAGGGACTAACCACTATAAGACCTGCCGTTATGGAGACATTCTGACACAGCCAACATAATTTGGTCCTCGTCAAGAGTTGGGTCACCCATTTTTTAATATACCTCACCCACTCACATGTGCCATTGTAACAAGATACTGTTATTTACTTCATCTGTCACTGGCTTTAACTTTGTGGCTGATTTGTGTATATGCATAGGAGCAATTCCTTCTCACGATCAATATATTCAGTAAACCCCCAGGTTACGCGGATCAGGAGTTGCAGATTTTTTTTTTTTAAAAACAAACTCATAATTCCCCTACAACAACATGGAAACTGCATTTATTCTCTGCTTTTTTGCTTTATTGTGGCATTAATATATTTTTTCTGGATGTTTCCCCCACGCGATTTCTCTGTGGTGCAAGCTCCAGGAGACCTTTCCAACGAGCCCTCATTTGTATTTTTAGCCCGAGTAGATCAGGGGTTATAACCGAAAATCGTTCACCTCACCGTGGTGTCCCAAAACTTTTGGCCCGCGACCTTCCGAGTTGCATATCTCTGCGGGGAATACGGGTTTACCTTTACATTTTCTTTAAAGGTAAACTTTAAACTTTAGAATGAAATTCAAACGTTCTGGGAGCATATCTGGGAGCATGTTTAGGGTTTACAGTACAAAAACAGGCATTTTTAGGGGATTACTGAATATATATATAAAAAAATATGTGAAAGACTAGGTTATTTTGTTATTAGCAAGAACAATATATTAATCATCAGTTGCCATTATCAGCTCAGAAATTCCATATTGGTGCAACCCCAATACAGTGGTTAGTTTATAGGCTTTGCGTCACTCACGGCCTGTACAACGCTTCCAGTGCTCATTTCCTACTGTCAGCAGGTCCTTCACTCCATCATCCATCGCTTTTGTGAAACGGCTGAACTGCTCACATTTCTGTTCCCTAGACATAAACACACAAACACACTTACTAAACAGTCTAGTAAAACTTGATCTACTGCCAAAGAAATACTCTGCTATATATAAATCCACAGCTCTAAGGTGCATCATCTCAACTAGAGTAGGAGAGCAGAAACAGTTATATACACACACAGCTATACATAGCAACACTATATAGACTAAAGTATAGGGACACCTGACCATTACACCAACGGGGACTTTAATGATATTGCATTCACATCCAGTCAAGTTCTTCCGCACTGAACTCCTCCAGCCATGTCTTTATGGAGCTTGCTTTGTGCACTGGGACACAGTCATGCTGTAATACAAAAGTTTCTTCCCCAAACTGTGTCCACAAAGTTGGAAGCATGGCGTTGTCCAAAAGTGAAGTGAAAGTGACCATTCTGTCATACTTGAACACACCACTGCACATAGTGTGAAAAGCATAAAATTAGTCGAGAAGACCCTCTTTAGTTAACCCAAGAATCAGCGGGCAGCCAGAACCCAGCGCCCGGTTGAACGGCACCTTGCTCAAGGGTACCTAAAAGCGCTTAAGAGATGTCTTGGTTTGCTGAAGCATTAAGATTGCCCTTCACTTTTGTCCATATAGTGAATGTGCCCGTTTAAAATGGCAGATTTCAATTTAAAGTCTCAGCAATTTAAGTGGAATCAATAATAAAATTGTCAATGACGTGACAATGATGTGACAATAGCTGGATTTCACATTATCAACAATTTTGTAAAAGAGATTCCACCAGTTGTTTATATCCTTATTCTTCCGTATACTAGAGAGCTGTAGTTTGCCAGAGCGGCACACATACTGTATCAGTTTGAAAGAACAGGCCTGAGTGCTTCACTCACACATCAAGAATGTCCAGGTCAGGCAGTCCTTCGGGCTCTATCGTCGAGAAGATCATCACTCCTACTGTTTCATCCTTTTCTGCTTTTCTCTTCCCTGTTTTCCAGTCCTGCGTTCAAAAATTAAATAATTTCACAAAAAATATGTAAATGAAAATGAATTTCAAAGCTTAAAACATATGCCATTAGTTTGTCATTACCTTCTCATCCTTGTAGCTGAGGAAGAGCTGGAAGACTTCACTGTTGGAGACAACAGGGTGCCGACACATTCTTGTCATCCAGGCCTGGAGCCTCTCCATTCGCATCTTAATGAACTCCTCCTCAAAGCGGCCTAACACACAAACAGCATCATCACTTTTACTACTGCAATAAAGAACACATTCTGCTACAGTTAGAGTGGTTTTTTTGCATCAAAACCTCAAATCTGTCCTGTTGGAAAAAGCCACCAAATACATAGTGTCAACATTTCATGAAGAATAAAAATGGTACAAAATTTCTGATAAAAATCTTGAATATTAATGCGGATTAAAGCCCCTTTTATGGTATTCAATTTAACTACCATCATGTTTCAAGCTCCCAAACCTCTTTTTAGAGGTAGTTTGGGAAATCTGATGTTTAAAAACTTTGCATTGGACAGAAGTCTTTGTAGACTCAAACATAAGAGGTGAATGTCTGACTTTTCATCCATTAAACCATCTGTTTCTTCATTGTGTGTGAAAAAGGGGCCTAATACTGTAACAGAAATGTCCTTACCTGTCACCTGCTTGTCAGGCAGGCATGGGATTGGGACGGCTGAACCGAATTTCTCCAAAAGTCTCTCATATAGCCAATCAAAGTGCTTGTATCTATGATTGACGGGTTTGTTGGTGGTCTGCAAAAAAAACAATGTTTGAACGCACATTTCAAAATGTTTTGAATGTATTACATTCGCTTGTCATAAAAACTTACATTGGGTGTGACTTGATACTCGATGTAGCTCTTCAGGCCGTACATCTTGGAGCCCTTTTTGGGGTCTGCTACAACACAGTCCAGTTGGGCCTCAGGATACTCCCACACCGGCCCAACCTCCCCTGTCTGGAGCCACACACACACACACACACACACACACACACACATCACTGGACAGCCAATTCCAACTCCTGCAAAGGTGGGCTTAGAATGTAATGAATTATGTTACAATGTGGGGGTTAATTGATTAATTAGAATGAAAGTTACAAATCATGCAAATTGCTTTACTAGAAAAATTAAACCTGCAAAGTACATATCAAAATGTATGGAAAAAAGCATATCATGATTGTGTTTATCAGCCTCTATTTCTTATAATAACTATGAACACCAGGGGAATTTATGCATCACCATGAAAAACTTTATTTTTCCTGACCCAGTCAATGATCTCCTGGTGAAAGGGCCAGTGCTTAGGTCGAGGTATCAATTCTTTAAACTGAGAAATCAGGTTAAGGCGAGACATAAATTCTTTTTTGTAATGTAATATCTTACAAAGATAGATAATTTGTTTCCTTTGGGACCCTGTTTGGAGAGGAGGTACAGCTCTGGGCCTGATTTAGAGAAGCCAGGAAACCTGCACATAAACAGAGGCAAAGGTTAGAGAGGAAGACCATGATCATTTCTCACAATCAAACTCAATGGTAAAAACAGGAATCACTGGTTACAATGGCCACCTACTTGTTGAGGGCAATTTTCATGGAGGACCCATGTGCTCCCCCTCTATTGATGGACAGTCCTTCTCCTGCTTCTCCTTCAGCATAGCCACCTGATGATTTCCTGTCATCCCACTCGTCATCCCACTCATCATCCTCAGCACCTTATAATACATTACATGCAGGCTATCAATTATGAGACCGTAATTAGTCTATATATTACCAACACATGCATACATACAAATGCACACACAGACTCACAATTAAATATTAATCTATAATAATTATGTTAATCAAAAACACAGAACAAGGCAGTCAAATCACAAACAACAAATTTAACTAAACAAGGTCTTATAGCCCAGAAATATACAGTCTTAGGTCTTTTGGAGCTTAATGCAGGTAGTGAGTCTAAAGTAGGGGCTCGCATGCTCAGCATACTTTATGATCTCACTCGCTCTTCAGTCAATGCTAATGTACACACACACACATTTAAATATACAATTCAGGATAACTCAAAATGGTCATAACATGAGATCATTTTACAAGTTCTTTGTGAGCACTGTAAATCTTTAACAAATCACATGCTTGTAAGTTCATAGGAAGGTTCAGTCCATGCAGAGCTGTTATGTACTTCCCAGGGTTAAATCGTATACCTGTGTAATCAATTAAGTACGGATATGGATAAATGTCTTTGGGAAGAGAGGAGAAAAATTGATTATTATTTAACAGCAGCTTACTACTGCTTTCAGTTCAGACCCAAACACATTTCTGATACATATTGATTTGAAGATAAAAAAAAAAAAAAAGATAAAAAAGGCAGTCATTTAAAGCGGACATCATCCCAAAAATGAGTACACATGGAAAACAATATACAGCAACGTAATTTTTCTTATAACAATGTCTGGCTTTAGCTAAGGCCGCACAAAAGAAATAAAGCAACAAAGATCTAAAGCAGGGGTCCCCAAACTTTTTCCAATGAGGGCCACATAACTTTTCCCTTCCCTGCTGGGGGGCCAGGGTCAGTTTGTAACAGAAAAAGAGTGACGACCGCAGGGGTGCCGAAATGTAAACATTTATTGTTTTCCAGAAAGCCACACATAACCAAATATTAATAACCCTTTCCGAGATCAAATAACCCTCTCTGGGTTCTTCACAGAAAAAATTAACTCGCGAAATACATAACACTATTTATGAAATCAATAAATAATTAAATAACTCTTTCTGGTTTCTTCACAGAAAAAAAGTCAGGAAATGTATAATAACAGTATTTATGAAATCAATAATAACCAATTGCTATCAGTTGAGCAACACGAAAGCTGGTCCGAACTGATGATTGGTTCAGCTGAGTTTGGCGTACAAATGTAGTCTGCTGAGCTAACAGTCCACTTTTTAGCTTTGAGATTTTCTCTGTTCGCATTTGGCCTTGCAAGCTATCATACTTGTCTTTGTGACGGCATTCATAATGTTGGCGCAGATTGTATTCTTTGAATACCGCCACTGTCTCTTAACAGGTGAGACAAACAGCCTTTTCTTTGCATTGAACAAAAAAATAATTGTGTGTCCACTGCAGGTTAAATACCCTGCATTGTGAATACATTTTTCTCTTACCTAACCTTTTTGCCATTATTCCGTTCTGGGGGGGTGGGGAGTCACGTTCACGTTCTGGGCAAAGTGAGGTTGTAGTAGTAACATTTATTTTTAGCGTGGTTCAAAATTCAAATCAAATTAGCTTTATTGACGTGAGGAAACATTTCTCATTATTGACGCGAGTGATTCAGTCGGGCAGGCCCACTATACCCCAGTGTTCTATGGGTGCATTAGTCTCGATCGCGTGGCAAGACTGAAAAAATAATAATGCAGGGGGAAAAATAATGTGTCTCTGGTATTGTTCAGGGGGCCGGGTCAAATGTGGAGGCAGGCTGTAGTTTGGGGACCACTGATCTAAAGTCTCATGTCATTCTGTCACACACTGCAGAATAAGATTATGTGAATGCAGGACTTTAATCAGGTCAGAATCTGCAACGTTTAATATAATATCAAGTTTATGGATAATTGCATTAAGAGTCATCAGAAAAAGGAGTTATATAAATGTTAAAAAATTAATGAGTAGCTCATAATGTTCAGCATGTGTGTTCATGAAGACAGGCCTGAGTAAAAAGAGCCACTTTCTTTCATTTAATCTACTCAATATGCCAAAGATACGACAGTTTGACAGGTATAAAGTAGTATTTTTGTGATTCAAAGCAAAATATAAAGAAATGAGTGTTGGCTGAAAACTTCTGGACAGTACTTGATTGGGTTGTTTAAATTAATTATATTCTGTCCTTTTAGAACAACAGATGTTGCCCCAAACGCAGTAGACCTAGAAGATGGTAGACGACTGTCCTTTCTGATAAACTACATTTACATTTTTTTTCCCCTCAGTTATCACTTTAATCCTCTTTTACTGTTGCCTTTTTACTGCAAAAGTCACACATGACAGGAGGAGGAACAGTGAGTGTGTTACCTGGGCCCTGGTAGGCCTGAGGGTGGCCGTATGAAGTGGAGCCCCAGGCGTTGTTGGCGTTCTTGCCCGTTTCCGTGCCCTCTGGTTGGGCCGCCCAGTTATTAGAGAAGCCTCCAGAGGCATTGGTGTCAAACACTGCCCATGTGTCATTACCGTTACTCTGTCAGAAAGAGAGGCAGATTTCAGAAAGCGTGCTTCCCCACACATTACAGCTGAATGAGAAAGCACCACTCAGAAACACAGCTGGATTTGTGTCAATCAGCATTAAAGCAACATTTCAGGCAAACATTTAAGTTACGGTTTTCTTATCATCTCAAATCTAGTTGACCAGCCAAGACTTCAGGTAAGTGGCTAATGTAACTAACAAATTAAAGCACCAAACTGCAAGCCTACATCATCTCACACATGCCCAAACCATGCACACCTGTTCATGAGTTTCCTCTACAGTAGTGTAGGACATGCAATTTCATGATATAAGGTACGATATTTCTCAGATATTTGGAATCTGGAATTAATTTCTTAAATGAATGTAAGTGCAGTACGATGGAAAATCAATGTACAAATATTATTCTGAAATACTAACCTGTGCAAGTTAAAACTAATTATTACAAAATATTAGTAGGATGCTATAAAATAAATAAATTCAAATGGACATTAATATAAAACATTCTCGAAATGTTTTATGACATACAGAGCTGTAGAATATTCTAAACTGAATGCACATTAAAAAAAAACAAACATGTGTTTTGGTTTTAAAAAAAAAAAAGCCCACAAATGCCTATTTTTATAGTGTAAACCCTACATTTGCCCCCAAATCTGCTCCCAGAAAACTTTAATTTCATTTTAAACTCAGTTTAATGCATTACCCATAAAGAAAATGTAAAGGTAAAAAAATAATCAGAAACTTTAAAATAGCATTAGCAGCGCGCAAAGACTCTTACACAAAAGAACAAGACCGCTCTCTGTGCTGATGCTCAGTTAAGCCAGGGACAAGGTAGGAAAGTTTAGTTCTTTGAAAAATCCGCGTGTGACTGAATCTGCGACTCCTGATCCGCATAAAACTGGGGGATTACTGTATACAAAATCACAAGAATGATTAATATGAAAAGTGGTCGTGACCTTTCAGTTTCACTACAAAACTTAAGATTTCAGACCAGCGATTCCAAACTTCAAGCTCAGCTTGGAGTGAGACTAGGATTTTGTGATTGGTGGGGTAGGTGGGGGCTCAGTGATTGGTTGTTGTTCAGAGCAACTGAAGATGAACAGTGAGTGTGAGAAAAGGCATGTGTGGCTTGAGAGCTGTGTCAACTGTGAATCTTATGCTCTCAAGTTGCTAGTCTTGCTTCAGGGACCATGTCTTGGTCAACTATATTTAGGTTGGGTGGAGGCTGTGGGGTGTAAATTTCACTTTCAAGTTCTAAAAGTAATATTACACTGTATCTGAGCAGCCTGCCCTTCCATTCCAAACCAAATAAAATCGTTAAATCTATGGATGAACCCAAAAGACCTCAGCAGTTTCAATTCTCTAATATTCTGAAACATCTGTCCTTGTGTGCTCTTTTAGTACTGCCAAGCATCACCAAGTGTGCAATTGAGGGTAGGAATCAGAAACGGCCTTTCACCGAAACACAGAAGGGAGGTCCAAAAAAAAAAAAAAAAGAGCTAAAGTGCAATTCTCTAAACGGAAAGCATTGACGTCTGCGACATTGCTCTCTGTTCAAAAAGCGATTTTCTAGCTTCCTTTGAGGCTTTCAAAAGACATCCTCCTTACATCAAAACCCTTAAAAGCCATTTTAAGATAACGGCAAATTCAATAGCATTGCAAATAAAAAGAGAAAATCCTTTAATGACCCACAAAGAAAGCAAAGTTAATTCCCCCTCGTGCTAGATTGTGAATGGACATATGCTTCCACTTGTCCATGTGTGTGTGAAAGGGTTAACACACATTTAGAGACAGGCAACATCAATAGACTCTTCCTTTTGTGCCATCAAGGCCAAAGACCAATTTCTATACAATGTAAGTTAAACATAAATGCGAAGAGCATGCAGAAATACAAGAACAGCTCTTTTCTCTCTCCGTTTGACAAACATCCAAAAGAAAACCGCATGCCATGCACTGGAAATGGAGCTTGACCATGCTAGGAAAGGTGTATGATAGATGTGTGTGTGTGTGTGTGTGTGTATGCATATTTCCCAAATATATATTTCAACCCCTAATATCTCCTGCTTTTGGTTTTCTCTATTTCTCTCTAACTTTATTACCTTAAAATGGTTCTAATCTGCCATGCTGGAGGCCCAACTTGAATGCACTGCAAGAATAGTGCTGAGAGAAAAATGAACCATCTCTAATCCTGCTGTAAATGTGCCTCTTTTTATAGTATAGCTGTGTCTCACTAGTCTTTACATTGTGATATTCTTGTCTAAAGGAAACATGTCCCCTGATAATGAAGACTGATCAGTCAAAACAGTAAATCCACAGAGAGGTGAAGTGAATAATACTGATTATCTAGTTAAATGACGTGAGAAGAGACAGGGTGTATTTAAGGCTAAAAGTGAACACAAGGTTCTTGAAGTTGAGGTGTTGGAAGCAGGCAATTGAGATACAAGCGACTTTGACAAGGGCCAAATGGTGATGTCTGGACGTCTTGAACAGAGCCCCACCCAAAACAGCAGGTCTCGTAAGTGTTCCTGGTCTGCAGTGGTCAGTACAGACCGAAAGTGATGCAAAAAAGTGACAACCTGCAGCAGGTCATGGGTGCCCTGAGTGAAGACAAGTCTGAGAGCTCCTAAAGAACAAATTGCTGAAAAAAATAATGCTGGCTATGACACAGCTTGCTACATATGGGTAGTCACAGATGGGTCAGAGTGTCCATGCTAACTCTTGTCCACCATGCTAAATCTTGACAAATGAACGTTTTCTTGGGCGACATTCTGCAGGGAACCCTTGGGTCCAGGCCTTCATTGAACAACTCCATAAACACTGTTGTGGACCAAACTCACTCGTTCACGTTAATCATATCCCCTAATGTCAGCAGCCTCTTTCAGCAGGATAATATACTCCGCCACAATGACCCTGACAGAGTTTGTCGTGGCAATAGGTGCTGACTTGACATCCAATCAATATTTTAGTCTTGACATATTAGAGCTGTTTTCAGGGGACCTACACAATATTAGGTTTTAATGTCATGGCTGATGTGTCTGTGTGTGTGTGTGTATGTGTGTGTAGTTCAGACCAGAAGTTCCAGTTTAACAATGCAGTTATAAACAAAAAAAAAAGCATAAAAATAAATTGCTAAAAAAACACTAAATTGCATCAGTTCATGATTTCTCTGTGAAATGATTCATGATAACAATTGGTCTTATTTTATTGCTAAAAAACATGGACACTGAGCGATTGGTGTGACCAGTGATTAAATCATATTAAAACTGGTGCTGATCCGTTTGATTGCAGGTGATATGTGTGTGCGCTTCATTGAATCACAGGGCTGTCAGCTCCTGTGTCTGTGAATGCAGGTAGTGGATATGAAGGAAAAGAGGCAGAGAGGGGACTGGGGCAGAGCAATGGCGGGATAGGAAGGGTGGCCTCCATGCATGACCCAGAGGCCCAGCCCACAAGGCACTGTGGTTACCTCATCAGGGGAAGTTGGGGAGGCAGGGGTGAGGGGGGTGTCGGGGCTTTCCACCTGAAATACATCCACCTTAAATGAGAGTGTTCACATCATCATAAATGCCCTGCAAGGAAAGGTTAAACCCTGCAGCAGCCAACTACAGAGGAGAGTGGTGAGGTTGTGCCTTGTTCGCTATTCAGCAAAATTCTGTCCTTTTGGTTTAATAAAAAAAAAGAAAAGAAAATCAATACCCCCATATTCAGAAAAATTCTGTCCTTTTGGTTTAATAATTTTAAAAAAATCAATACCCCCATTGCACCAAATGGTGCAAACAAAACAGTAAAACCGTACACAACCTCCAAAACTCAGAAGTGCAAAGACTGTCCTGCATATTAAAGGATTATTCTAGGCAAACGTTGTTGCAACTATCCTTTTTTTCAGTGGCCAGTAAATGAGGTCAGCTGACGCCTATTACTTTGTTTCACACAGGTCTGTTTTTGGTGCGGCGCAGTTTTAGAAACCACCTGCTTCTACACACTGCACAAACAATCTGTGAATGTTATTCTGCATACCAAATGACCCAGTAGGTGGTTTATGGCCACACTGAGGTATAAACCCGCTAAACTCTCCAATCGGCAGAAACCATCATTAAGCAATAAACACAAAATGTTGCTTCATCTGTGTTACAGGTAAGTCAACATTCCTGCATATTTAATCTGACTTCACTAGACAGTACAATGGATAGTATAAAGGTCCCACATTATACTGTAACACCAACTACTAAAACTGTAACCTAAAACCTAACTACTTAACTACCATACTACAAGATGCTGGTTTATGAAGGGTATTTTGTGAGATATCCAAAAATAAATGTGTTTTAACAAATAAAGACATTGATTTCCAAAATACATTCTTATAAATGTTTTCCTTAGTTGCCCAAATTGACTGGCATGATTTAATGACAACCATACTCTTAGATTGTCTGTTACAATCTCTGTTCGATCTCTTCTATTTAAATGTCACTCTGCAGCTGATTTCACTTCTGTATCAGATAGAGAACCTCTGAGAATGTATGGTCAGCAGCTTCTGCTATTATACATGAATTGTCCCTTCACAGATGCAAAGTTCAGGTTTAGATAGCTTCTTACATCTAATAAAAGAAGGAGCATTTAAAACAATTTTACATTTTGTCTGTTAAAAAGGAAATTAGAATTACATTTTGGTTCCTAATTCATGTGTAGATGATGAACACACACTAGTCAGTCCGACTAGTATGCATTTTTAAATAAATCAATCTGAAATTAAACATGCATTCAAAATTAATATGTAAATGACTTAATGTGCAACAGGTCTTACTGGGACTAATGTTGTTTAATGATTTGCACTGAAAGATCAGTGTTCCAGTCCAGTTTAGGAGTCTCTCAGAACATCGTAGGAAGAGATTATTGCAACAGAGAATGAGGTGACAAAACGATGACATGCTGACAAACTGTTCTTCACACGTCTTCAGTGCTTCCGCTTGCAAATTTTGCTTGTCAAATCACGTTCCTTGTTTACAGTGAATCAGGCAGTCTACCGAAAAAACGCTTTCTCTTAACATCATAAAGGCAGAACGCCTCCCACACATCAACTATAATTAGAGTGCAGATTCATTTCCTGTGAGAAGTGCCAATGCAAATGAGTATACCATTTTTTCCTCAGACCTTATTTTATCAAATTTTTTATTTATCTTTATTATATTTTATTATTGTGTATAATGCAGCTTTATTATTGTGGATTACTATTATTTATGTCTTCGTTTTTTCTTTAAAAGTTAACAGTCTTGTGAACATGTCGTGTGAACATGCCCCCAAAGAAAACAATTCCTTAGATGTGTAACATCATGAAAATGAGCATCAATCTGAATGCATCTGAGATCTTTGATTTGGGCTGTTTCAATTTCATACACCTCTTTTACTTGCATACACATTTTGGCTTGTAAGAAGTTTCAAGTTGGATTTGGAATCTCCCTTCCTCTTCTGCTGACACACTTCCTGCAGATGACCACATTCTGATGTGCCGCGGCACTAATGAAGACTGTTCTAATTTCATTTTCTGCTCTGGGCTGCAGTGAGAGCGGAGATGGGACACAGAGGGCTGTTTTTAAAGAGCACAGGGAAGGAAGGAAGGAAGGAAGGGTGTGTGAGGGCTCACCTGACTTTGTGTGTTGCTGGCTGGGGCGTGGCTGTCAAAGAAGGACAGGTCTATTGTGGGCACATTTCCTCCCGTTGTGACAGGCTGGGGGTTATTTAACTGTGGAGAGACAAACAATATCATTTACGCGAAGGGTCCGACTGAGCTGTAGCTCTTCTGATCAAATCAAACAATATTAAAGGAACACATTTGATCAATGTAATGTCTGATTCATCCACAGCTTATGATCCATTAAAACAATTTCAACAAATTTCCCTTTACTTTACACTCTTATAACCAGGGCTATAGTCAGGGCTGTCACAGGGCTATCAGACTTTCGACACGTGATTATCACAGCCAAAAGAATTCACAATGACGATATTTGTCACAATATCTGTAGAAAATCTGAACAAAATAAAGTTATTAGTCAAATTTACCAGCAAATTCATTTGTTTATTTAGATCAGTCTAAATGATAGCCTTACTATTATTATTACAACAAAACAATAAAAAAGGTATCAGACCAATTTATCAATACATTTCTTCATGGTGTGATTTGTCTCTTTTAATGGTAAATGAATGACCAAGTTATGGGTTCCTCCTGATGTGCACTAGCCAGGTCTGCTCTTTTTGTCTTATCCATTGACTCAAACACTGTTTGCCCTAAACCCCTGAATCTCACTTCTTTCATGCTGCTGAACAAAAGAATAGAGAAAATACTGTGGAGTCCAAAGCCAGGATAATTAACACAACACTACTAAGAGCTTAATGTAACATTTATGTTTCAGGGCTGGCAGACTACCCATGACTCACTCTCTCTACTGGAGGACGATGGCGGTGAGGGTGGGTTGATAGATTGGTGGTATTATCTCCTTTTCTCCTTTACTGTTTATCGGTACTTCCTGTGAACTGGGGGTGTATTTCAGATCCCATCTTTTTATAAAATGGGAAAGAAAAAAAAACATCACTAACAAAAGACCTGACGCTCTTCAGGTCCGGGTAGGGTCTCGCTCCCAACACTGCATCTCCTCCAACATGACTTTATGCTACAGCAGTGGCCACACACTATAAATGTCTTTCCTCTTTTGTTAGTTTTACTCTCATCTTCTTTTACGACGCGTGGCAACCTGTGTTAGAAGCAGTACTGCAACCTACTATGCTGCCGAGTAAACCAGACAGCCAACTGCCACAGGATCACAGTTTCATGTATATTAGTATCATATACATGACAAAATATGAATTTTTTTCACAGTGATTGTCAATACCAGCATATTTTAAGTCAATGTCAACAGACTTCCTCTATTCTCTATTCACAAATTATTCTCTATACACGAACGAACCTTGATGGAAACTAAAAAAATTATTTGTTGCATAATTCACACAGGTTGGGGCCTAATCTTCATAGTACACCTTAAAACAAACCCCAGGTGTTTATGTTAAACATGTATGATGTGCTGCAATGCTTTTAAATTCACATCTCTGTTGACAGAGGCAGTCCGTGAAAGAAAGCCACAACAAAACAGCTGAAAGCAGAATGTTTTTGTAGAGAAGTGTACACATGCAGTCATGGTTTGGCACACAGAGATGTGCGGTGAAGGACGTTTGTGTGTGTCTGTGTGCAGCTGTGAGAGATAGTGAGCAGAAGCAAAGCTTCCACAGCTAGCGCAGAGCACAAACAGCCTTCATGGCTCCGCCGGTGTGTTTACACCGAGTCTGGGCTGTCTACCAAGTCTGCATCTGCTCGTCTTCACCAAAAAGACCCCTCAACGTTCACTACAGGATCAAACTTAAAAACACAACACCCACAAACACAAGCAGACACGTACAGTGTCAATGCTTTAACCCTTGCACTCAGAGTGTATCAGTAAACTCTGATTTCAGTGAATATGACCAGTGTTTGTTCTCCTACACTCTGTTTGCTGCTCTTTCTCTCTGCACTTCACCACTCAGCCGCTTTCATTTTACTATGTTTACGACAATAAAGCTTCTGAATCTGAATTTGAATCTGGAGCCCCTCCCTCTACAGGTTTTCCCCACCTCCTTGTAGCCGGTGACTATCCTGAAAGTTCTCCCGGGTTCAATGACAAATGTTTCTGTATACGGGTCTGTGTACACAGTTATATGTAAAATTATGCCACACTCTCACACTAAATTAAAAAAATAACAATTATCCATGATGTCAGGATGTAAATCATGTATATACTGCCTGACATCTCAAAAACGTCTTCCTGCATCCTTGTATGAAAATGATCTATGTTTTGATGGTGTGCCCTGAATTGTTCTTCATTCAAAAGCAGAGTGGGCAAAAACATTCCTTATAACTATGAATTGAATTGGAGGGCTTAAAAGAGGTTGATGCTATTCAATTCAGGCATGTACTGAATGTTAGTAATGTGGTCTAATGTGTGGTAACATATTTTCAGCATGAAGCTTTAATTATTATCCTGCCTGAAGCTAAATAAATCCTCTGCCATGCAGGATATGGGTATTCTACATACACAACCCATATTTCTCAGTTTGTCTCTATAAAAAATAATCTAGATGTATTATACCATGCATTAAACTAGTCTAAATAATTCTTATTTGTTCATTTATTTATTGGTTTGATTCATTCATAATTAGGTCAAGATGTGAAACAAGTTTAAATATAAAAGTGTCTTATTGGTTACAAGGCCAAAAAACACACACATGCTCACAGACGATCGGGCAATAGTTGAAGATCATGTTAATTATTATGCCCAAGATCTATATGATATACATTATATGAACCATTCACATATCCAAGCTCAACACACAGGCCAACATACACTACCAGCTGAAATTCTTTGCACACACTGATATCTTCTACATTTCTACATGTTACTTATAATATTTACAAGAAAATACACTTAGTATTCTTTGCTAACAAATACATTCACTATTTGAGTATTTATTAGCAAGAAAATGTCATCCCTTTAGCACTACTGACCTACAAAAATATATCTAATATAATTATAACAGGATCACTAAACATGTTTTAGATATTTAATGAGCTATTAAGTGACATTCAATAGGATGAAACAGTGCATTTTAAGTTAAAGGACAGTCTAGAATTAGACTCTGGGACTCAGGCCTGCACTCTTCTTTTTTTCCATTTTAAAAAGGAAACATGTTTTACTCACATATTTTCGTTTTTAGTAATTCACTCAACAACTTTCCAGTGTTTAACATGAATAAAAATCTGCAGTTTATGAAATAAATGCACAAGCGCTAAAAACGTGGTGTGGTAAAGACTGTTTACTGGCAGTGTACAGAGCACGGAGTAACAGGATATTAACAGAAAATGCTGACTAGGATATCGGAGAGAAAAAATCCATCCTGAAATATCTCTGAACTACTGAAAGAAAGATAATGTAGTCATGTGATAACAACAGTGGCCACATGTAGCCTGGCATGGGCCCAAGAATGAGTAGAAAGCCAAGCACTGCTCTAGAATTTCAGTCATTTACCATAACTACCGCATTTCCACGTTTTGTGAATGAGACTGGACTGAAGAAAAACATTTAGTATTTGATCATGAAATGACAAATAAAAATAGCTCATTTAAAATTTTTTTGATTTTACAGGACAAAAGTCTCTTGTATCTGCGTCAACCAAGTTCAGGTCTCGGAAATGAGAAAATGATACGGTGTCATCTCTTTAACAATAAATGGCACAGCAGGTCATGCTGATGTGCAAAAATGTCAGCTGGGCTTCAAGGAAAAAAGGCTTCCTGCTGAGTTTGGCAAACACCCTTCTATGGCGGTTTCCGTCCTTTTCAGGAAACGTCACCGACACACACGCAGTGTGTGTGTGTGTGTGTGTGTGTATTAATGACTCTGTGTGCCCTCAGGCCGTTCAGTCATCCTTACCTCAACATAGTCCTCTGGCACCAGGCCAATTTCTCCTCTAGAGTTCTGCGCCTCTATCCATCCTCCTCCTATATTCTGACAAATCATGCAAACACATTCAGCATTACAGGAAAGATCACCACAGGACAGACACAGAACAGTTTTTCATGACAAGCATTCAGAGGCACAGCAATTATTCTTCACTCATCTTCACTCACAAGTGTGTAACATACGCATGCCCACATTGCGATTGTAACCATGAAATTTTATTCTCATATTTGAGTTGTATGAACATTAAAAACACAAATAAAAGTTAAATAGCCCTTCAAACACTTTTAAATTACTATTAATCTTCTGAAAACCACTGTTCAAGCATGTTTTAATGTATTAACCCGTCCCTGCAAGCAAACATGACATTTAGTAATTAAGTAAAGTGTGTTCTGTCATATGTGAACACATCACAGCACACAGTGTAAAAGTCTTCCTCCGTCTTTAACTCCTTCACCAAGTAAAGCAGCGGGCAGCCAGGAACACAGCACCTGGGGAGCAGTGTGTGGGGACGGTACCTTACCGTCACACATACATACATATATGGGCTCGTACAGATTAGAAAGCAAAATTATATATATTGAATGGGTTTCAGTATGAAGAGTGTTATATGCCCCTGAATTTTTATTGTAATTTCTGTGGTATAAAAATGACCCGCAATTAAACGGAACCCTGATTACACTTGTGACTTTCTCAGGTTCTGCTCCAGGAAGAAGTGTGTTTACCTGGTTTGTGATTGTGACTGTCTCTCCCTCTCTGACTGAAAGCTCGTTATTTCCCGGCTCTGCTGAGAAGTCGTACAAAACTTGTGCCTGCGCCAAAGAAAAAGAAAAGAGAGGAGCTAAAAGACTCCTCTGGTTTTGGCCTGATCTCCATGTGTCTGTCAGTTCACACCAACAATAATTTATACTTGGTGAAACAACAGGAAAGCTAAGGCACCTGATCATGTGTTTTCTGTTTGTTTTTGGGTACAAGAAAATTCCACAGTAATGGCACACCCACACCCACACACACACAAACATACACACACACATGTATGAACAGATCCACAGACACTTCTTTGTCTTATCATGTTCCCATCTGGTTCCCATTACACAAATCACAAGAATCTTTAAAAACGGTCTTTACTTTTATTTTTAGTTTAGCCTTCACAGTCTGGGTCACGGAAACCGACCTACCTTCCTGATAAAGGCTTTCTTTATGTAGATAAACATTATCAGGTCTAAATATAGTATTCAGTGTCAGTATTGAACAGTTTAGGAAAGAAAAGAGCTACATACTCTGGCAGGTGTTAGGTGCTTATGTAAATTACTTTAAGGTATTTTTCTCAGTGTGATAAAATGTCATTCTGTCAGCAAAGTTTACATTATAATACATGCAAATAAACAAGAAAGCAGTAAAAAGTATCAATATCTGTAAGGTGGTGAGAAGAACACCGGTTCAGTTCCAGATTCCTCCTTGGTTCCTCCAGTCGTTGTTTGGATTTGTGAAACTCCATCAGCAGCTCCTGATTTCATTTAATGATTGACTGACTGAGTCAAACCAGGTTTCTGATGGAAACTACAATACTGGGGTCCCACAAGAAATACATTGATAAACTGAACATAAACCCCTATTTACAGTAAACACTCTGCTCATCTAACCAGTCTTTAAATATTACACTTTGCAGGTGAACAGTTCTGTTTGCATGTAAATACAATGTGAATAAATATAGGAAGATGTAGATAAGGGTCAGAGGAATGAAATGAAAAGGAAAGTTACGTTTACTACAAAGGTCCCATTATGCTTTATGCTCTTTCACACACACACACACACACACAGTGTGTAGGCTGTATTAGCAGCGTGAAGAAGGGTTCCTCTATTCAGGAGGCCTCCTCAAGCTACAGGCCTGTCTTATACACACAGGGCAAGTGTGTGTGTGTGTGTGTGTGTGTGAGGAAGTGCAAGTAAACAAGCTATTTGCCATGAATACATCACATTTCTTTAAGGGAAGTATTTCTGCAGAAGTGATGTCTGCCTGTCTTAATATGTCACACCGGTTTGTTTTCAAACAAACCTGGACTGAATGAAAACTGAACTGCCGGTGACTGGCTCTGTTGACATGAATTGTGAAGATAAGAAAAGTCAAGGCCTGCTGACTAATCAGAGAAGCATTACCTTCAACAATCACTCCAAACAAACTCATCAGAGCTTGCACCAGAAACCACAGTGCAGGTTTATGACTAAAGTCTCAACAATGAAGAGCAAAGGGCAATAAAACAGGGAATAGGGCCTACAAGTGTTAGCCCTTGGCAGTACTAATAGGGGTTGAGAAGTACCATGTTAACTAATCTCATGACTAAACACTCACTGAAACTTTAGCCCAGTAAACAAAGAATAGAAGACAATTTATAAAACCGGCTTTTTAAGTCCATGTAAACATGTTGAATTTAGAGGCTAGCATTTAATGGCGACAAAACTACATTTCCCATGATGCACCGTGACCCGTACTGGAGAGGCAGTGAAATGTCACAAGACTCTTTTTAATGATACATTTTTTCCATGTTTACAGGAAAACGATTAACCGTTGTTTCTTTTTAATTTCAATTGTCAGCACTTCATGGTGCCGTGTAAAGTACGTTAAACATGAGTTTCACACACGGTATTCAAAACTTACAGGCCTTAAAAAAAGAAAAACACGATAGTGGCTGATGGGAGCTCGGCCGGAGGAGCGAATTAAAAAAGTTTTAAAGAGCAGAAACAGAGACAGGTCTCACCTTCGTTGCCATCACTGTGTCATTGGTGGGTCATTAGAGAATTGGGGGGCTCTCTGAGAGCAGCGGATCTTCATCCACGCATTTCTCCCCACGCAGCGAGCAGCTCGGGGAAAACAGCCCACTCCACCGAATCAACCACTCTACTGTATTATACACTCTTATACACACCCCACAGTGAGAGGAGAGCACAGTCCAGCAGATACTCCAGTTAAACACCGATGTAAACCGTGCAGACCCCCGATCATATCTCCCTCCAACTCCACTCTCTCAAACTCAGCCCAGTACTGATCCCAAACCGGAAACCACAGCGCCCTGAGACCTGCTCCACTGCCCAGACAAGTCTCATAATAACAACAATTAAAACAATAATAAGAATACAAATAATAATAATAATAATAATAATAATAATAATATTCAAAAATAATAAGTATTTGATGTTTGCAAATGTGTTGCATATAATAATAGAACTATCCGAAAAGTTTGTAAATATATTTAGATATCAAAAATAGTAAAAATAACACAACAATGTTTGCAAATATAACTCTTAATTTGTATTATGATGATGATGATGATGATTAGTAGTAGTATTAGTATTAGTATTATTAGTATTATGACACAACTATCTACTAAGTTTATTAATTTATTTAACATCAGCAGCAACAACAACAACAACAACAACAATAACATAACTGGTATACTGTGTAAATGTATTTATATAATAAAAATAATAATAGTAATAATAATATAACTTGTAATGTTTAGAAATACACTATATAGAAGCCAAATGAACTGAGCGGCCTTTTTTATTATTATTTTAAAAACTGTAGATTTTTAAAAATGTAATAATAAATAAAACAAAAAGTCATTATACTAAAAGTCATCATCATAACCATAATAACCGAGTTTTAAGACAGTAGAACTAATAATCAAGCCCTTTTAATGAAAAAGGGAGTGAGTTTGTGGATCAGGGCCTGTATTTCTATAGAACAGTTTGATCCTGAGATCAGTAGTTACACAGACTAAACACAGCTGGATCATTTTCTGTGGAAATGATGGGAGGCTCTTAAAAACTGTGGTTTTCCTTCAGGTGTTTAAACCGGTGTGAGACCTGGAGGGCTTACAGCAGTGCTGAGCTTCTTAGAAAGCCAGGCTGAGGTTTGGTGGTGGTTTGGTGGTCGGATTAGATGGGGGTCTGTGTGGTTAATAGCCTTTTCCATGTTCCTCTGAGGCTTTCTTTCTCTTCTCTCTTGTGTGGTTTGAGGGACCCCTCTAGTGGTCATGAGTCGCACTAGCAAGGCCTGTGGAGAACATCAGGTAAACTTTCCTGGACTTTAGACCGAACCTGCCAGGGAGAGGACTGTAACAGCTTTACTCAGGAAATTAAGTCTAGTTTTAATTAGTAATGACTGAAAGAATAGAAAGCCTGGGGTATGTACAGTACAAAGTCTGAGATGATGTGTGCATCAATTTACCCGGGCAGCCAGACACACACACACACACACACACACACACACACAAGCAGTCAAACGTTTTTTGCACACGAACTGTAGAATTTATTTTTGTCAAAAGATGTTAAATGAAAAACTATCATTTAAATATGTCAAGTTTTCTACATAAGATGAAAGAATCTGTAACAGTGCAGGTCTGACAATTAACTGGTTGTGTGGTGATAGGGTGGAGGTATGGTGATAGGGTGGAGGTAGCTCAGTGGGTAGGATACTTGCCTCCAGACCATGAGGTCACAGGTTTGAATCCTACCTTCAGCACCACCACTGGGTCTCTGAGCAAGACCCTTAACCCCAAGTTGCTCCGAGGAGACTGTCCCCTGTAGTTAGGGAATGGAAGTCGCTTTGGATAAAAGCATCTGCTAAATGCCATAAATGTAAATGGTGATGCAGAGTCAAATTCTAGACTGCCTTTTAATTTTCAGTTCACTAAATATCTAACACGTGTGGAGATCCACATTCTAAATGTAATTATAATTATTTAAGGAGGCTTTTTATAGTGATTAATAAAAAATATAGAATTTTCTGGCTAATTGATGGGCAGCTGGTAGCCTAGTGGTTAGGGCAGTCGCCCTGCGACCAGAAAGTCCGGGTTCGATTCCCAAGACTAGGCACCTCTGAGGTATCCTGAGCAAGGTACCGTCCCCACACACTGCTCCTTGGGCGCTGTGTTCCTGACTGCCCCCTGCTTCTCTTGGTGAATGGGTTAAATGCAGAAGTTGAATTTTGTGCTGTTCACACTGTGTGCTGTGGTGTGTTCACGTATGACAGAATGGTCACTTTCAAATGCTGAACATACTGTAAATGTACTGGTCAGCAAAGAATAGTGAGTGCAATTTTTAGTAAATATAGAATGCAACATGCAAATGTAGACAATCTAAGTGTGAGCCAAAACTTTTGAATGGCAGTGAATTGCTTTTTATAATGATTCATTTAAAAAAAGACATTTTTAGATACTCAAATGGTGAACACACTTGTTTTATTTATTTGACAGTTGTTCACTCAACAACTTTCCAGTGTTGAACAAGAATACAAATCTTTAGTTTATGAAATAAATGGACAAGTTAAAGAGCTGTGTTGTTAAAGGCAGTGTGCGTGTGTTCATGATGTTGGAGATCTGGTGACTGTGAAGGTCACAGCATATGATTTATATCATGCCCTGTTTTGATACTGGGTCTGATACAGTCTGCGTACGCACACGCGCACACACACACACGCACACACGCACACGCACACACACACACACACACACACACACACACACAGACACACACACACACACACACACACGCACACACACACACACGCACACACACAAACACAGAAACACAGACA
>JBBPDC010162814.1:8339-18359 GCA_037974485.1 Hemigrammopetersius urotaenia | reverse complement strand
TGTTGGAGACGTCTGGTTCCGTTCATCTCCACTATATTAGTGTTGGAGACGTCTGGTTCCATTCACCTCCACTATATAGAAGGACTGATGTGGGAACAGTTTGTAGGTTGTCCTCCAGTCCTGAAGCCTCAGGCCGAGATCAGTAGGCCGTCTCAGTCAGTCTCTCTTGCTGTAATGGTCTTGACGTGCCACTCTCTGCTTTAAGCTGTCCTCAGGGACGGCCTCACAGCGGCTGCTAAATTCACTTTTCTGTGTATGTTTATTTTTACTGCGCGTCTGAATAGCTCGGTGTGAATAATTGATGAGCGCCAGGGTGGACAGCCGAGGGGCGAGTGTCTCTGTCTGCTCTTCACCATTTGAGTTCCTTTATTAGCCAGAAAATGGCCATTTTTAATCTGTCACTATTGACCCATAAAAAGTCTCGTCTCTTAATATAAATATAATGTGTATCTCCAGACGACTGTTAGATATTTAAAGAGCTATTAAGTGCTTTTCATTTATTATTGTTCAACCAACAACTTTCTAGTAATACTTCAAACAAATGGAACTGACTGGTTTTCCGAATTTTAAAGTCTATAGAAACATGTAAATTATCCACATGCTTCTGGTTCTGAAGAGACACATCAGGTCTGTCTTTACTTTGTGTTGATCCGGAAGAAAGAAAAGTATCACCCAGTTCTTCAACATCACACAGTTCCTCCTCGTTTATGGATCATTGGACAGAATTTCATTCTTCAACACGAAACCATGACGTCTTGGTCCAGAGACAAGTATGCTGCCCACTAGGCCTCCACCACCATCCACATCCATTAAATTCCACTCAGAGTGTATTGTTACACTCCAAAACGAGCCGGTTACATTTGTTTAAAATATTCCCAAAGTGTTATTGTAATAACATTCGAAAAGAGTTCTATATTTTAAAGGGAGGCTGGGCCTAAACCTCAGGGCTGTAGTGAATGTAAGGATCTACAGGGGATTTTGTTGGTCCTGCAAATTTGTCCTGGTTTACTCTGTTTTTCCACTAATGCAGGTCATTGTTGTCCTGACAATGCACAAACACGTGGGACACCAAACACGCGGGACACCCCACTTTCACAAATCCAGGCCTCTTTTTAGAGCGCAGTCCTCCTTAAACCATCAGACTGGCGCTGAATGGATGTCCCAGTGATCTACAGCTGGTTGCTGCTCTGTTTGCGTGTGTTTTGTTTGTGTGAGCCCTGGATAAGTGCGAGACCGTCCCTGAGTCCAGTGCTCTGATGCAGGCTGTGGTGAATCCTGTTCTCTGGATTGTCTTCCCCGGGACCCTCGGGGTCAGAGGTCAGAGAAAGGGCCCGTTGCCATGAGATGAGTTTGGAGTCCCGTGTGCTGTTTCTCTTCTTAGGAGAAGAAAAAAAGAAACACTGGAAGGTTAGCGCCGCTAAGATTTTGTGAACCTGCCGTCCATCATCCAGAATAACTGAAGATGGAGAAGATAAGAAAGAACATTGTTCATCGAGCATGCTCACTGCAGCAGAAGAATAAAGTAAGACCATAAGCAAAGGTGCAACACAATAACAGAGCAATATTACAGAACAGTGTATCAGAATTAACTGTAACACTGCTGGGTATGAGGAGAACATCAAAAAGGTCAGGAAAAGCCTTCGTCTGGATGAAGCTAAACCATAGATACAATTCCACCAATAGGAGAACAGCATTTCTAAAAGTCTGACAAATATGAGAACAGGACTGCTAAAATCCACCAATGGGAAAATGGCATGGGTAAGAAAATCCACCAATAGGAGAACAGGGTGACTAATTCTCTGCCAATAGGAGAAAAGCTTGGTTAATATTCCATCAATAGGAGAAGAGTGTGTCCACTAATATAAGAACAGCATGGTTGAAAATACACCAATATGGAAAGAGAACTGCTAAATCCACCAATTGGAGAACAGTATTTCTAAAATCCACCAGTAGGAGAACTGCATTGCTAAAATACACCAATAGGAGAACAGCATGGCTAAGAACCCACCAATAGGAGAATAGTATGTCTAAAATACACCTTTTGGAGAACAGCATGGCTAAGAATCCACTAATCGTAGAACAACACTGCAGAAATCCACCAGTAGGAAAACAGCATGTCTATAAATCCACCAATAGGAGAACAGCCTTGCTTAAATCCACCAATAGGAGAACAGCATGTCTATAAATCCACCAATAGGAGAACAGCATGTCGATAAATCCACCAATAGGAGAACACCATGTCTATAAATCCAACAATAGGAGAACTGGGCTGTTGCTGTGCGTTTTTGTTCAGCTTCTGCACGTTTATAGTTAGATCAGACGAGATGCTCTGAGCGTGACTCAGCCGCGTATATATACTTCAGTCTATCTGGACCGATTTCATCATCCATCCTTCATATCTCTCTCACACTCTCACAACCCCCCCCGATCCTGAGGTTTTAAAGGGCCGGCGTCGGCCTGGTGGGCGCAGGGTTAGTAAATGCCAGCCGTAGCTGCTTGTGGTCTCTCTGCCCAGCACTGGGCTCTCTTACATAACCCTGCCATGCCATGACTCATTACATTCTGTCCTCCCGGACAAGGTGAAGGGGATAGAGCCCCCCAAATTTAGAACTCGTCTGCGGATCAGTCCGGACTCCAACCGCCCTGTCATTTGAGGTTTTCTCTGCAGGACGGATGGTTAAGAAACCCGTTCCAACTTTTATCCCCAAATTATCCTCAGCAGGCTTCCCACAGTCTGGACTCTCTCTTTCTGCTTTGATATGAGTGAGATGGGATGGTTTGGTGTTGGTGTTGGTGGGATGGGTGTGCATACTGTATCTCCTTTTTACTTTTTTATTGTTCCTTTTTTCTTACTTTTGTTTGTTCTCATCAGATACAGTGTAGTGTGGGAGTTTTCATGTGTTTTTTTGTTTATTTAAATTATGTCCACCACCACAGCTCTAATATCACTCACCAATAGGAGAACAGAACTGCAAAAACCTAGCAGTAAAAGAACAGCACTGCTGAAATGCACCAACAGGAGAACAGAACTTCACCAATAAGAAAACAGCATCGCTAAAATCCACGAATAGGAAAGCAGCACTTCTAAAATCCAAAAATCCAAAAAAATTCACCAATAAGAAAACAGCATCGCTAAAATCCACGAATAGGAAAGCAGCACTTCTAAAATCCAAAACTGTGGTGGCAGAACTGCTAAATTTCATTTATAGGAGAACAGTATGGCTAAACATCTCCCAGCAGGAGAACGGCACTGCTAAAACCCACCAATAGGAGAATAGCACTTCTGAAATCCACCAACAGGAGAACCGTGCGTCTAAAATCCACCAATAGGAGATCAGCACTTTTGAAAATAACCAAAAGGAAGACATCGCCTCTGAAATCCATGATTAGGTGAACGGGATTGCTAAGAATTTAGCAATAGCAAAACAGATGCTAAAAGTCCACCAATAGGAGGACAGCACTGCTAAAATGCACCAATAAGAAAACAGAAACATGTCATTATATTATTTAATATGTGATTTCGCCCCCACTACAGTGAATATCTTTTTCTTGTTTATTCAGTTAATTTCCTGCTCCCACAGTGGTTTTTGATCAGTTTCCTTTATAACTTTTAATGTCTTTACGAGTTTGGAAGTAAGGAAGTGTGTGCTGGAACCTGAACGGATGTGTGTGTGTGTGTGTGTGTGTGTGTGTGTATATGTGTGTCCTGCAGGTGTGGATCCATCTCTGCAGGTTGATCACCGGATCCAGGCGTCCTCCCAGGCTGCCCCGCCCACCAAACACAACAAACCCCGGGCAGCGAACTCGCGGGATGAGCGCTTCAGATCAGGTGAGACCCAACACCTCACTGAATCCTGTTCATCAAAACGGCCGCCTGTGATTGACTGCAGCACACCAGTATAGTGTTCAGTGACTGGCTGAAGGCCTTGTTCATGTGTGTAGAACTCTAGAAAAGAACCAGAGCGACTGAGCAGCTTTAGTGATTTACAGGTGTTGCTGAGTGGATTGTTATCCCAGGATTTTCCAGAGTGATGCTAGCTGTTGGCCGTGGAGTCCCATCTGAGTGCTAGGGAGCTGCTTGGCACCTCTGTTGGTTACTGAGGAGTCGTTGGGATTTTACTATGGTGTTCAGTTTTAGAAACAAGGGTGTTTGATCTGTGAGCTTGGATCTACAGTTTCCACATTTACGGTTTTCTTAACTGAACGAATGTCAGAGAGTTGTGGGCAAAAGTTTGTACACCCCAGTGATTTCAGAATAATTGGATCTGACTTTGAGATGCTTTGAGATTCCAGGTTCCTCTAGAAGAACAGCACTGAGGACAGAAACATCTGTAGCAGCAGCAGCCCCCATACCTCCATACACTACAGAGACTGGAGCAATGATTTCTGTGTGTGTGTGTGTGTGTGTGTGTGTGTGTGTGTGTGTGTGTGTGTGTGTGTGTGTGTTTCTGCAGACCTGCACACAGAAGCAGTCCAAGCAGCCTTGGCTAAGTACAAAGAGAGGAAGATGCCAATGCCCTCAAAGAGACGGTCTGTTCTAGTACAGTCTTCAGTTGAGGCATGCACACCACCAGGTACACACACACACACACACTCACACCATCTGCAGCTACTTCACCTTCAGTGGCCTCACTCTGGGGCCTCCATGTACACTCAGCTTAATAGTCAATAGTGCATGTTTCCACTCACATACAGATACATTGAGCACCTTTTCATCTGAAGGAGTTCAACTCAGATACTGAGCTGATATTCCTCTCATATTCACTCATATCCACTCTCTTCTCCTCACATCCTCTCATATCTACTCATATTCACTCATATTCACTCATATTCACTCTCTTCTCCTCACATCCTCTCATATCTACTCATATTCACTCTCTTCTCCTCACATCCTCTCATATCTACTCTCTTCTCCTCACATCCTCTCATATCCACTCTCTTCTCCTCACATCCTCTCATATCTACTCTCTTCTCCTCACATCCTCTCATATCCACTCTCTTCTCCTCACATCCTCTCATATCTACTCATATTCACTCATATTCACTCATATTCACTCATATTTGTGTGTGTGTGGGGGGTGTGTGTGTAAGAGTTGCTGTTCTGAAGTGGGTGTGGCCTAGTGGATAGGGTACTCGTCTATACCTTCAGCACCACCACTGGGTTCCTGAGCAAGACTCTTAACCCCAAGTTGCCCCAGGGAGAGACTGCCCCCTGTAGGAAGTGAAGGGAAGTCGCTCTGGATAAAAGCGTCTGATAAATGCTGTAAATGTAAGTGGTGCTGACAGTAAACTGTAAATAAAAGTACAGACACAGTATTATAATACTATGGTCTGTGTGAGCTGATGATTTCAAAGCTGAGGTATGTTTGTGCATTTTTACAGGGCCAGTTGTGTTCAGATAGTGGTTAAATTACAAACAAGGCGTCTTATATGGACAAAAGTAATGGGAGCACTGTATGGGTCGGCTGGTTGCATTACTTTCAAAATAAAAGCATTTATAAAATCCTGCGTTAACGTGCAATAAAATAACTGTCAGCGTTAAGTAAATAATGCGCTAACTTGATAATAGCGCGTTAACTTTCCCAGTCCTAGGATGTATAAATATATACATACACACACCGCGTGAGTAGGCGGGCGTTTACAGTATCGTGTGGTGTAACCCCCTCCTTACGTTCAGCATTTGTGGCTTCATTTGCGGATTTGTTTTTTTAAACCAAGCTAATAATTGTTTGAAGAAACTCCCGCAAATTGAAAGAAACCTCAAATGTCCTCCGCTTCTTTTTTTTGCCTTTTTCAGGCAATATATAATTTTTCATGCATTTTAATGCTAAATTACCAAAGAAAAGGTGCTACATGAATTACAGCACAGTCTGTACAGGGCTAACATCACTATTTACATTCTAGCACTGCGCGAGTTCAGTGTAAACTGTACAGTACAGATACGGGTTTATCTTACATTTTCTTTGAGGGTAAAGTATTAAACTGAGTTTAAAATGAAATTAAAGTGTTCTGGGAGCAGATTTGGGGGCAGATTTAGGGTTTACACTATAAATATAGGCATTTTTAACCACATCACAGCATCTCATTTTTTACGGTTTATTCATATAAATATATATGTGTGTGTGTGTGTGTGTGTGTGTGTGTGTGTGTGTGTGTGTTTGTGTGTGTGTGTGTGTGTGTGTTTAAATATAAACAACAAAATCCTCTCTGGTTCTAAGGGTTCAGAAGGTTCTGTGAACGACGGAGTGTTAGTGTGAGGCTGCTGCGAGCTCCATCAGTAGAGCGTAGTTGTGCCGCTTGGGAGTGAAAACTGGTTTCCATTCTGACCCTTTATAGGGTCGTTGTGGCTTTGTGATATTTATGAGTGTATGAAGAATACAGGAGGGCTTTTTGGAATAATGAGCTGTTATTTCTCCGTGCGAGGGGCTGACTCTCTCTCCGCTCTGCTCCCGGGACACCTGCCCACTCTGCTTATGTAACCCGGCCGCCCGTCTCCCTGACCCTGCGGCCGCTCGGGGACCTTGCACTTATCATAATGGAGTCCTCCCAGTTCAGCGAGTGCAAACCTCCGGCAAATCAAGGGTTTCAGGGATCCAGCTTTTGAGGCTGGAAAGGTTTATGGATTAATTTCTCATGCAGTCCCAGTTTTAAGGGCTGATATCACGGAAAACTAATTTTTAAATAAAAATATTCTGATATAGTGAAATAAAGTCACGCGTGAACACACCACAGCACAGCACAGCACACGAGTGAAATTCTTTCTCTGCATTCAACCCACTGACCAAGTGGAGCAGGGGGCTGCCACCAACGAGGGGGGCCTGGGGAGCAGTGTGTGGGGACGGTACTCAAGGGAACCACAGCGATGACACTAGCAGCTGGGATTGCCCCAATAAAGTCTGGTAAACTCTGGGGAGATTCTCCAGAGTTCAGTACTGACCATTCAGGACCTGGGACCAGTTTTGTCTCCATATATGTCACTCTTCACTCTTCTGAAAAGTGGTATGTATGGAAAACCGCACACTCTGAATTATGGGTTATTTGGAAAATGAGTAGAATTCCACCTTTAACAGTTCTCACTTGAGTCTCACTGGTTATGTCATGGTGTTACTGTAGTGGTCTCTTGGCCTTGGTCTATGCTGGTCTTTGTTTAATGAAGTAAAAAGGCTAATCTTCTCTCTCGGGTCTCGGCTAATGGCGCCCTGTGAAGGGTTAACAGGATTAGGGGTTCAGGGGTGGGGGTGGGGGTCACCCCCAGTGTTTGTGTGAGTCATTCAGACAGCTTTTGGGAATTGGTTCATGGTCTGCTGAGTCCATTGTAGTTTGAAAAGTGATACACACACACACACACACAGACTAAACGGTCTGATTAGACTAGAGACGGGGCGATGTGGTAATCCAGCTGGCCTCCAGACACACCTCCTGCCCTGCCTGGGCTTCAGCCTAGCTAGAATCAGTGCCCCATGAAGTATCATCTACTAATCATCATCACAGTATCGGCCTTTACGATACAAAAGGCTGCAATATCCAAATGAGCCTCAGTGTTTCTGGCAGGATGATCTATCGCAGCTCCAGGTGAGTTACTGGGTGTTTTGATAAATTAAGAACATCATGTAATCCAAAAAAGCAGTGCTGGCGTCAAGGGGGGGGGCATTCGAAGGCTTTGTCCCCCCTAGTGAGTCACCACGCCCCCCGCTACACCCTCTAGTGTCGCTCATATGAACATAGTTCACGATCAATAGTGCCAACCATAGTCAATTAGATGCCAGCCTGGTAGATCCTCTCTGACGCTGGCCCTGAACAAAAGTCTCATTTTTAACCGGTAAAGGTGTTGGCAGATGGACTGGGCTTAAACAGAATAAGGAAATGCATTTAAATGTGTTGGTTTTGTGACATCACAAAAACTGTGATTTGAAAATGGGCTGTTTTGGTAGCTTTCTTTCCATATTTGGACTGTATGGAAGGGCGAGTTAAAACCATATCAAGCAATATTAGGAGACCTTTAGCCTTTTTGATTCCAGTAAAGTGACGACACAGGCTCTTGGTGAAAGGAATTGCAATTGCAATATGTAGCAGCAGAATCACAATACTGATATTCTGTCCATATCATGCAGCTCTAGTTGCTACAGTCTTGGCGGACTTCACAGAGTAGGAGTTATAGACTTTCAGATGGATGGATGGATGAATAATTAATTTTTCCTTTGGGGACAAATAATATTTCTGTCTAGCAATCTATCTTTCAGTCTCTGTTAGGGTTTATTTTTTTCTTGGGCAAAATTGTGCAGATAAAAACACCATCCTGGATCATTAATTTAGTCCATGGTTCTAATGGTAACATTCGTACCATGCCAGAAACCAAATAAGTTTGTTAGAGATCACTGAACACCTCCACATGCTCTGAAGGCAAGGAGGTGACATCTGCTGTCCGTGTGCAATCATTTAGGCTCAAACTTAGCGGCATGCTGACTGGGGTATATAAACTGCAATTATCCTTGTAGCTCCTGCGCAAAAACTTAACCTCGATTGTTCAGTTTGGAGTAAGGAGAGTAACTAAATGTCAATTACCTGAAGAAAGTGCCGAGCAGATGGTTACTAAGGTAAATATGGAAATTTACTTGGTTGCTAGCATGTTGCTCATTGGTAACTATGGTGTTCTAGGTGGTTGCCTGGGTGTTGCTTGATAGGTTGTTGCAGTGTTGCTTGGTGATTGTGGTATCGGAGATGGTTACTAGGATGTTTCTAGGTGGTTCCAGTATTCCACATTGCTGCAGGGGGTATCCCAGGTGCAGGTCCCAGCTTTTGTGGCTTTTGTTATGTGGATGCTTTTACATCTTGAGTGGTTGCTAGGGTGCTGCTAGATGTGGTAACATTTGATTGTTGCTTGGGTGTTGTTGGCTACTGCAGGATTGCTGGTTGGTTGCAGTGGTATCCCAGGCGTTCACTAGGGTGTTTCTAGGTGGTTGTCAGGCTGTTATTGTGTGATTGCCGTGGTTTCTGAGTATGGTGTTACTAGGTGGTATACTAAAGTTTTGCTAGTGAACTTTTTCCCTGCTGATACAGGTTGGATGGCCAGAGTTTGATGGTGTGTTAGTGGGTAGAAGTGAAGTGATGAATAGCCGTAGCTCTTCAGTGTGCAGTCACTGTTTATAGCCGAGCTGCACTAAAGGACAGGGCGTGTGTCCTTGTGTGTACTGTGTTTTAGCAGTCAGAGTGCGTCTCCCGCACAGCTGTGAAATTGATCAGTATCAGCTCCCTAAGGTCCAGGACGCGTGCTGCAGCTCTCTGTGGGTTATTAATAGTGTAATTAGTGTTAAATGAATCCTGTCCACCTGCACACTCATCACCAGTCCATTCCCCTCTACCCTTATATCCGTCATAATCTCTCTCTTTGTCTCTCTCTCTCTCTCTCTCTCCCTCTCTCTCCCTCTCTCTCGCAGCCTCTCGGCTCAGCTTAGCTCAGTTCAGTGCATTCGTTTTAATGCAGTGGCTGTTAAACTTTAATGCAGTGACTGCTAGAATAATACCTAAATATAAATAGGAGAGGGAGCTTCAGACCATCTCCAGATGGAACCATACCATGAACCACTGTAATGTCCAGATGTCAGACAAAAAGCTTTTAGACGGCACTTTATATTAGGCCCTTGTAATAACTGTGTAATTACACACTAATAATGCGTGTTACAATAGTTTAACTACTGGTGATTCCTTTACTGTTACAGATATTACAGCAGTGTGTAATTCCTCATGTACTACTGTAATACAGCTGTAACAGTGAACACACCCACTGTAGTTACACTCTTATAGCAAACATTGTTAAGGTTACTACACAGTTATTACACACACTTAGTATAAAGTGGGACCCAGTTCAGTGAATGGACACTGTTTAATTGTGTTTCCTTACTGCATGTGTAATCCCAAAATATTTGCTGAACATTTGGTTGTTTTGATGTCATGTATTATTTATTATGTATTTGTGGACATTTATATGCTTTCCATAATTAACAGTAGACATGTTGGTAAAAG
>JBBPDC010162806.1:0-18359 GCA_037974485.1 Hemigrammopetersius urotaenia | reverse complement strand
GCCTCTGCCCGAAAGCTGAAGATGGGTCATCACTGGGTCTTTCAGCAAGATAATGACCCTAAACATGTGGCCAAATTTACACAGAAATGGTTCACCAGACACAGAATCAAACTCCTCCCATGGCCATCTCAGTCCCCAGACCTAGACCCCATTAAAAACCTGTGGAGTGAGTTGAAGAGGAGAGTGCAGAGGAGAGGACCCAGGTCTGGATGATTTAGAGAGATTGTGCGAAGAGGAATGGTGGAAGACCCCTCTTTCTGTATTCTTCCATCTTGTGAAACATTATAGGAGAAGATTAGGTGCTGTTTTGTTTGCAAAAGGGGGTTGTACAAAGTATTAACATCAGGGATGCTAATAATTGTAGCACACATGATTTGATGTAAAATAATTATTTCTTAATGTGGATTTTTTTCCCACTGAATAAATGCACTTGAATTAAAGGTTGGATTTTCCTCTTTTTTTTTCATTGTGGTCCTATATTATTTAGAACTAAACTGAATTTATTAGAAGCTAAAGAACACATCTTAACCGGGGGTGCCAATATTATGGAGGGAAGTGTATATATATAATGGAACGCTCCATATTATAGATAGCCGATCAGGAAATATTTAATGAAACTTGATATATAGAATGAAAGCGGATATATATGGAATGAAACCTGATATGTTTCTGTTTTTTTCTATTGAAATTCAAGTGGTTCAATGTCTCATTGTTCATTCTGCAGAAAGTTCTTCCCAACTCTGCTGCAGAAGTTCCCATAAGTGTTTGGCACTTACAGGTTGCTTTGCTTCCACTCTTCTGTCCAGTTCATTCTAAAGCAGCTCGATGGGGTTTAACTCTGGAGACTTCTGGCCACTCCATGTTTTCTAGCTCACCATCTTGTTCTGTTTTGCTTAATGGGATTACTGATTATTCAAAATAATAATGTGCTCTGTTTTGTCCAAAATGAAATGCTAAGATTATTTTCAAGTGTGAACCCCCATCAGAAAAGAGTCTTGAAGATCTTGTTAAACTTTATATTAGTTGGGCACTATTTGAAGCTTAGGCATCTATTCATTGCACAAATCACATACCAAAAAAAAATTAGTGATCCCTATTTACAGGCTAATAAGTGCCAAACAAGTCCCTTGTCATTGCATAAATAAGGATCCTTTCATGCTTTTTTGGACGACAAACACATGTTAATTTCATTCAAATGCAAATCAATTCAGTGCTGGTATGGAGTCTTGCAAATTAAATGAAGTGAATTTGTGATGCAAATGAATGAATGTATTGAAAGCTGGTATTTTGTTTTGTTTGGAAATGACTTATTCAGTTCGTATTAGCTTTAATGCTTATATAATGCAGTAATGCAATTATTAATGATTGTATACTAACATGGCTGGATAAACAAATGTACAGTGAATAAACCATTTTAATATGTTCAATATTTGGATTTACTGAACAAAAAAGATGTTAAAGGACTTATATTCTGCAAAACCAAATTTGCCTTTTTTGTAACAGTGGTTTACAGAGTCATTTGTATTTTAAACCATTTATTCTTCAGACCATATAGTCTCTATAGGCAGCATGTTCTGCATTCACTGCTTCGCTCCATCTTTCCAGGCTGCTGCAGTTTTGCTTAAGCCATCTTTGGTGAAGTTTTTTGTTCACTCCAGATTTCTTATCGAAAACAAGGCAACCTGTCAGAACAGAAATATTTTATATACATCAGTCCTAAAGGCATAGAAACAAAAACACCCTGTTTGTTTTCTAAGGGATAAAGAGAGACGGGACGATGGCAGGAACCACAGAACCACAGACCATACCTAATATAAACAATATTGGTTTAAATTTTACATATATAGATACTCGTATCTACATGCAATGTGTATATAATATGAAAGTTGTGTATTTTAGAGTAAGAAATGAAGAGTTTAAACTTAAGACTCCGTTTGTTTAAGTTGGGTCATTCAAGATATTTTCTGTTGGAGAGGTCCATCCTGAGAATACCAGTATTTGTGTAGTTCAGCAATGTGACTCAACTGCAGATGCAAATATCTGCTCAATGCTGTCGGTTAGGTGCTTGTGACTCATCAGTCATTTCTCAGACATAAAAAGCAATAGAATTGCAACTAGGTCATTAGTCAAAATGCTCTTCCGCAAGAGTTCAGCTGCTCTGATTTTCTCCAGCAGACTATGTTGTTTTCAAAGCTGCAAGCTGTTGATTTCTCTGTAGTTGTTGTTTCTCAGAATGCGAACACCCACGGTTGTCTTTTTTTGGAAGCACTCTGCCACACACCTACAGAAATAGGATATGCTGTTGTCCGCCCATCCAGACGTCCCTCTAAGGCATGCTTACAGCCATGCTCTCCTCCAGCTCCCGTATTCCTGCCACATGTTTATGAATGATTAAAAAGGCAGAGTGCAGTAGGTTGTGGATGACCTCAAGAGCTGTAACACAGACAAGTACACAAAACGAAATACAATGAAAAACCCTCTGAGGAACCAGAGAGCAAAGTGCAAGCATCTGATTTCAATTTAGACCTCCCACATGCTCCTCTGAAGCCGCAGAACATTTACTTATAGCCTGTTTGGGTGCGGCTAATTGTGTTCTGGTTTGTGATGCACCAAATATTTGGAATATCAAGCCATTTTAGCATCGCAGGAGCCGTTTTATCTCCGAACCGTCGTTCTTCTCACTGCTATGTGGTGAAATTGCAATGAATTATGTGTGTTGAATGATTTTCAGTTTGTCCTGAAAGCCTAGTAAGTCTTGGGTGCTCTTCAAAGTGGTGGCATCAACATTGTGCAAACACAGAGAACAAAAGACTTCAGGGGTGTCTGAAACATGCATTTTTAAATATAGTAGTTCACTTTTACAGCTCAGTGGAAAGGTACATGAATGAGCAAATGCTTTTTAACTCAAACCTAAGGATTTCTCCTCTGCCATGTAAACAAACAATCAACACTCATAGCTACTTTTTGGTAAGAGTCCACTGCCAAGTCCTCATTGATGTGATCCTTTCGACACTATGAGGCCAAGTCCTCATTGAGGAAGGTTGTACATACGGCTTTGACTCCAAAATAAGAAATTTGGCCCTGTGGCCCAAAGGTATGTGCAAATAGGGACCATAGGACTACAAGTGCAAAGAATGAACAAGGCTTATGTGCCAAACAGTCATACTATTAAAACCACCAGCATAATATTGCTTAGGTCCTCCAAATTGCTCTGATCCAGTGATGCTTAGACTCCACAAGATCTCCCCAATAAATAGTTTATCCAGCATGTCTCACAGATGCCCGATTAGATTGAGATCTGGAGAATTTTGAGGCAGCGTTAAGACTTTAAACTCTTTGTAAAGTTCTTCAAATCTTTCCTAAACAGTGTTTGAAATGTGGCAGGGCACATTGTCCTGCTGAAAGATGGTGTCATCTCTTCCCCAGATAAGCACCAGACACCCACCTGGCCACAAGATGTAAAAGAAAATGTCAGATCAGTCCGTCGTCTTTTATTGCTCCATTGTCAAATAAATAAATAAGTTCTGATGCTCACATCAAGTAGGTACTTTCAGTGTTGGACAGGAATCAGCATGGGCACTCTGACCAGTCTGCGTCTACCCAACACCATCCACAGCAAGCTGCAATGCACTGCATGAACTTTCATAGTTTGTTCAACAGTGGGATCAGACCAGGTGGGTTAGCCTTCGCTCCCCTCATGAGCCTTGACTCCCCATGACCCTGTCACTGAACAGTGTACAAATGATAAAATATCTGCATGTGGTTTGAACAGGTTGCTCAAATGTATTTTTGGCTATATGAGTGACTGATGAGTTCTAGTGCTTGTTAGCAACCATAACTATGCAGTTTTAAACTAAATACGCAAAACATGGCTTCTGGGGTAAGTAGAAAATTGGTTATATTTTTTAAACATTTATTGTTACCAGTCATTATTCATTATGCATTTCCAATAAAAAATACATATTGAGTACTTCCTCCATCACTATACTTCCAAGCTAGTGTTGAATTGTCACTACAATTCAAATGGTCTAGCATCCTCTACAGTGGACAAACAACTGCATAAACACTTTTTTCCCTGAAATGCAAACGTGTCAAGTGAAATGAATTAGAAAGTGTGCAGTAAAACATGCAGAAAATGCAATATTTAAGTCCATTCCATAAAATCCAACTTGTAAATTGCAAAATAAATAATTAAGTTGGGTGAACGTGATATTTTGGGATTTTTGTTCGACCGTTTCACTTCCTGTTATTGCGCATGCGCAGTCTGTTTAACCTCATCAACTGCATTTTAGATGCGGTTCAGGTAAGCTTTGTTCTAGTTTTATTATCGAAAATAACCAAAATAAAATAAACAACTATTTAACGTGAAATTTTACGTTGTCTTTCGAAAAGGCTATTCTAAGGAATATGATGATATTTTCCAAAGAGCTCAGGCAACTAGCGATTGTCATGGCGGTGTTCCGGGCAGTTCAGTTTCCCCTTAAAATGCAATTTGAAATCAATATCAGTGAAGCCCGTCCCCTTAAGGAAGCATCATGTCCGGCCCCACATTGCCATCTTGTGGTAAAATCCATATTACTGTCCTTCAAAGGAGCCTGTTATTTTACTTCTTTAACGTACTGTAATATAAATGCTACCACCAGGGTGCAATATGGCACCTTGCAACCAGTTGTGCCACAGTGCCCTCGTGTGTTAGTATCTATATTAGAGCCCTTTGAAGAAATGTGTTCTCTGCATATAAGCAATTGTTCTCTGCATTTAACCCTGAAGCAGTCTGTCACGTGTGCAAACAACAGATGGATTTGGCCACAAATGGGGGTCTGACATATTAGAACACTTTAAGGAAGCCTGTCATTTTACGAAACAGCATATTTCTTCAATGTGCTGTAATATAAATACTGCCACAAGAGGGCAGTACGGCACTACTGATGGCAAGGTGCCACGTTGCCCCCTGGTGGCAACATTTATAATGCAGTTCGTTAAAGAAGTCTGACATGTTAAATAACAGGCTTCTTTGAGCAACTGTAATATAGATTTTGTCACAGGAGGGCAGTGTGGCGTCCTGCTTCTCTTTGCGCCACACTGCCGTCTTGTGGAGACGTCTATATTACAGTTCTTTAAGGCTCCACTCTGCCCTCGTTCATGTTTAGTAGCGGCCATTGAGCCAGGTTTGTTTTCGGTTTTGTTTTTCTGTTTAATAAATACTTATAGCATGGATTCTCGGTTTCCTGCTTCGTCTGTGCTCCGAGGAAAATCACATAAGTCTGGAAGAAATATATTTTCCTGCTTTCTAAAAAAATCCAAACGCCAGAAATATCTTTATCTTTAAGAAATATCTTTAACAATTTCCATAAATGCAAATTATGTAGAGATTTAATTTGTCTGCAGGACTTAGTGGACAAACTGCAGCTTAAGGTCAAATCCTACAAGAGATCTGCTGAGGAGGCTGTAAGTGAACATAAGTACACAATCACTTTCACAAATTATGTTAGGCCTATGCAGAAAACAGAACCTTATTCATATAACCAGTTTTGAGGGGAGGGGTGATAGTGTATGAGTCCTGCGGTTTCAGTACATTTTTGGTTATTTTATACTGACCTCTTTCATTTGGTCATTAAAGTGTAGTCAATTTAATAAGAAAGAACTTAACTGTAAATACTTCTTGGTGTTCAAATCTATGGTATCTGTCTGATGTCAGTATGTATCTGAGCTAAGACATGGGTTTTCCAGAATAATGTATTTTACTGTTTTTCAGGAGGAGCAAGATAACAGCAACCTTGGAAAGTTCTGCAAGTTGCAGCATAAGCTGGAAGAGGCAGAGGAGAGGGCTGACATTGCAGAGTCTCAGGTCAACAAGCTGAGAGCCAAAAGCTGTGATCCAGGCTCAAAAGTGAGCGAATAACTCTTAATCCTGGTTTGCAATAAACATAATGACTTGGACAAGCCTAGCGTTTTTGCAAACATAAGTAAACAGGGGTGCTGTGGGTGCTGCGGCACTGCTGTGGCGATGTATGGAAAATAATACATGTAATGCTTAGTACGCATGTGACCTCTCTTTTTGTCTTATTTTTGTTTAAATAAAATTTTGTTTTATGTTTATTTATGTTTATTTATTTATTTTTGAAAGATTGGAGTTAGAACTATATCTGAGTCCAATTTTTGCATTTCATGCTGACAGAAAATGTTGCTTGCTGCAGAGTAAATGTTTCTGTGAAAAGTCTTTTGTATCGTGTTTACAGTGTGGTTTGCAATCTCTGTATTTGATTTTTAAAGTGAAAGACATACAGGTGTGGCAAGAAGTTTGGATGCAAGGTTTAAAGCTGTAAATGAAAAGATGCAAGTTAAGTTGAACCAACTTAAAAATGTAAGGCAACCAGCTGCAAAGCTTTTTTGAGTTTACTGAACTTCTGGTCTGTAGTTGTCCCTGTTTGATTGCTAAAGTTCACATGATGACTAGTTAGATGTACTTACTGGGGATGGTTAGATGCACTTACTGATGGAGGTATACGTAACTTAAACCGGCTGTTTCAATCAACTTTCTACAGTGATTTGGTTTAACTTTAACCAACGGAAGTTGAGTAAACTCAAAATTGCTTTGCAGCAGATTAGCTCAATTTTTTCCCATCATCAAAATATGTAATTTTACCAGGGGTGTTCATACTGTTGCATACCACATGTGCATATGTAATGCTGGTGGTGCTCACAGGTCAGCTGTGGAGGACACATTTCAAGCAAATGGTCTTCCTCAGGAAGCAGAAGTGCATTATCAACGGCCTCCGCCTACACTTTTTATATACAAGAAATTGCTTCCAAAATTTTTGGGTCGCAGTGAATTCAAGCAATCAACAAAGCTATGCAGCAGGATGTTCTGCGCAGGGCTGTTTCTTTTTAAAGGGACATTTTACTTCCATCTGCTCTCCCTGAACCTATGACTGACCCGTGTGGGCTGGTGGAGTGGAAACGTGTGTCTTTTAAATCGATAAGGAGATCTTCAAAATCGGATGTGTTACTAAAGCTGCAAAAATGTGAACATTTTGTTCAGTAAAGGTTTGGTGTTCAGATAATGATTTAGGTGTCATTAGGTATCAGGTGCAGCATTTAGATGCAGAATTTTGATTTAAAGTGCAGCATCACTATCGAAATCTAAATTCTGCACTATTACCTTTATGAGAGTCCGTGGCCAGTGAATTTGAAACCCTTAATAAACTTTAGCTGCCAGGCTCTGGCCCTTCAGTGGTCAGTTTTTCTTCACAAAGCCACTGTTGGCTGGACAGTTTTGGATGGTTGACCACTAAGAACTTGCACTAACACTGCTGTGTGTGAAACCCAAGTCAGTGTTACTGCAGTGTCACAGTAGTTTCAATTTGTGCAAAAATATGTATTATACGCCCATATAGTGGACCTATATGGCATGTGTAGCTTATAACCTGACCACTGAGTTTCCGTTGGTCTTCTAATAGGCGTGCCATCAGAACACTGTACAGCTAGAATGGAGGACACAGTGAGGCAGCAGAAAGTGTTAGAAAAGTATAACTGTCAGAATAATCAGCACTTGACTAAAGGCATGACTGACAGGTGTGTCTGGACCGTCCCAGGTTAGCCACAGAAACAGTATGTGATCTACCTAATCATGCTAATGATGAGACAAAAGGCAAGTTTTTTGACCAATAATGTGTTAATATTCTACTTTATGAGTAGTTAGGGGTGCAGTAACCATGCATTAAAAATGGGACAGTAGTTTCTCAGGACCAAGCCATGACTATGTTAGTAAAATCCTTTATTCACCTCTAGAGGGCAGCATTGACACTGTTGATGGTCTGGTTGTATCATGTATTTTTCCTGCACGTCCTTTTTTGTCCTCCAGGGTTCACCCATGAACTCAAAATTTTCAAAATTCATTTTCTAACCTCTCTTTATCACTTGGAATGAAATAGGCTGTATATATATAAATGACATCTGTTCTGAATGCCATTCTGGTCTTTCAGAAAGGGGTCCAGACTGCAACACTCTTTAGAATTTGAACATATAAAATGAAATATTCTTTCATTGTATCCACTTACTCCTTACTAGGGTCACGGGTACCCGGAGCCTATCCTGGGGCCAACAGGCATGGACTCGCAATGGGCGGGGCCACAGGGCATACACACGGACAGAATCCCCAATTCACCTGACACATGACTGGGAGAAGCTAGGGACCCTGGAGGACACACCACAATAATAACATGCAAACTCCACACACACAAAGCCAGGACCCAGATTTGAACCCCCAACCCTGGAGGTGTGCAGCACCAGTGCTACCATAACATGGAACATGATGTGTTGGTTTTACAAATAAATATTCCCAAACAGGCAGATTTCAGTTTTAATATATGTATTTACTACCAATAACACCAATAACAGAAAGTGTTACTGAGATTTGTTCTTAGGCGTGTCTTTGTCCCATCCTGTATTCATACAACTTTTGCAACATCTAGTGGCGGAATGTGAGCTTTACTGCTTAATGGTTAGAATTGTTCATTTCCTGCTAGGAGTTTTTCACAACCGTAGTAATGATTATGAGCAAAACATAACTGAAGCATATTTTTCGAAGTTCACCGGAGTATCCAGGAACTCTTAAGCAGTCATTTATGAGGTCCCTGAGGTATAAAGACACACATACATAAAACATTATAAATATATACACACATATACATATATAAAAACATGTTTGTGTGTGTCTGAGAGAGATGCTTCCTCTGTTGTGGCCAACTTGGTTTGCTTGGTTTCCATGAGCTCAGTTGAGAAAATGCAGACCAGCATAGCAGTGATGAGGACTGCCATCATATTAGCAATCATTGTTCTTACCATCTGGAATGAAGCAGATAGACTGCATTAACCAGTTTCATCTGCAAATATGCATTGTTGCAAAGTTTTATAGGTGTAATTGGTAAAAAATGCTAAGTGGTGAAACTATGTTTTTTGCTGAGTGACATGAAATTGACAATTCGGTCAAACATATACAGCACAAAATACTTCCTCTGCATTTAACCCATTCACCAAGTGAAGCAGGGGGCAGCCAGGAACACAGCGCCCGGGGAGCAGTGTGTGGGGACAGTGCCTTGCTCAGGGTACCTCAGAGGTGCCTAACGGTCCTAATTGAACCCATGACTTCCTGATCACAGGGCAAATGCCCTAACCACTAGGTCACCAGCTGCATCGGGGTCACCAACTGCCCCATGTAATGTATGTTGGGTTTTTGTTCTTTTAGGTATTGCGAAAGTCAGTCCCTGCTGTACCCGTGTCTCTAGGAGAAGAGTGGTGGAGCCCATCACTTTTCAGGAGAAGAACCTTCCATGTGTCAAAGCTGTCATGTATGGACCATTTCTGTCTAACAAGCAGCAAACAACACATCTAGTCAAACTCATAATAACTTATTATGCCACTAACAGCTTTGAGACTGAAAAAGGACCTTTCTGCATTGACCCAAGAGGGCCCTTAAAGAAGCTCATGTACGTTTATTCTGCTTTATTCTGAAGACTTCACATAAAGCACATCTAACATTTCTCAAACTATTCAGGGCACAAAGGAAGATCCGCTCATCAGCTGAAGGGGTTGAAAAAAATAACCCTATATGCATCAGAAATTACCAGGTTACAAACAAGATCACTTAACATCCAATGAAAATGACCAGGTTGAAGAGAAAAACCGCAGAGTCTGAGGGTGGTGAAATGGATGATCTGATACCTTATGCCAGACAACAGAAAGCTGAAGAGTCACAGAGAGGAGTGTTAGGGGTGGTCCACACTGCTTCTGGAGTTGTGGATGCAGGTGGTGGGAGACATCAGTGAAAATCTGCAGAACGAGAGAAGCAGAAGTCACTTCATGAAATCATATAGGTACCAAAGATAAAACACATAAACAAAAAGATAATGTGGCAGTTTCAGTAGATGCAAGCAAGTCTAGCAGTTAGGTTTAGGGTTAAGGTTAGGGTTAGGGTAGGGTTACGGTTAGGTTTAAGGTTAAGGTTAGGGTTAAGAACTTTCCACAGCATTTCAACCTGTTTTAACTGCTTTGCAAACAAAAATGATAAGGAATCGACTCATTATTTCTCTCCTACTGTCCCTCAGTCACCAGTTACCGCTACTGGTGATGTCACGCAGTGCCCATTACAATACAGGGTAGTGAAGCGTTGTCCGGGCTCTTGCAACTACAAGGTATGCTCTTGGTATTCTAACAGGTTTGGAAAACAAACACTTATTGTCTGTAGCACTGACCTTGTTACCAATGCTTCTGGATCATGGTTGGGGTAGCTGGGCCTCACCGCGTGAACAGTTGAAAGGACGACATTTGCTGCAATTGTGTCTATTCCTTCTCTCTGGGTTTCTTTTGTTTTGTATTATTTGGTTTTGGTTGTTCTGTTTGTACTTCTTTGTTTATATGGATTTGTTTTTAGTGTTTTTGTGTTTGTTGTTTGCCCTGTTTCGTCCTGTTGGGTTTTGTCCTTAAGATTTTTTTGTTTTGTAAGAAATTATAAATATTGATTTAGGTCTGTTGTTTAATTTGGATGTAGTCATTTACTTTGTTATTTACTGTGGTTATTTTACCGTCTGGTGATCTCGGTCCCTCTGCATTTGGAAGGGGATAATTTACACATAAAATATGTATACATATGCTTTGCCATTCAGGCAAAAACATTGCTGCAATACCAGTAAAAGTACTTTTGCATGCCTCCTCATGCTACACTCACCTTCCACTGCAAAGAAAAGAGAAAAACAAATCTTTAATCCCACAGCTTTAGTTTCTTGGGCATTTGGCTACATCTAGTGGAAGAATGTGTTTGTTGAATTGCAGCTGATACTTTTGCTGCCCTCTAGAGGCTTCAAAGCAATAACACTATGGTCATTAATGGACATATTTGCACTATATTTTTTGCATTTTCTGCTGATGTTAAATATGCTTTAAATTATAATCAGAATCATGGCCTTACATGAAAACATTAAAAATTGGGTTTTTGTATTAGGTGATGTTGGACTGTCTGTGGTAATTCTGCAAAGTAGAAACTAGTTCCAAGAATATAAAATGACTTAAATGAGTCCTTGAGTTACATATAGTATAAAGTTTGCTGGTGAAGTTTAAACTTCCATTGCTAAATAGGCTTATAACCTTAATGCAAAACTGAAGAAGTAATCTCAACCCCAACTTTATTGGGCCACTGGTGGTCTAATGGTTAGGGGGTTGCCTGTGGAATCAAAAGGTAGGCACCACTGAGGTACGGTTGAGGAAGGGTGGTGCTTAGTGTGACTCCCTAAGTCCCACTAAGCACCACCCACTTATCACACAGTTTGCCCGCCAAACTGGCAGTAACCTCTAAATAACCCCAAAAGGGCCCCAACAGGGCTTAACAGTGCCAGTCCTGCCCGCCAGCTCGCCACAGTATCATCCCCACACACTGTTCCTTGGGTGCCCCCTGTTGGTCGCAGCCCACTGCTTCACTTAGTGAATGGGTTAAATGCAGAGAAAGAAATTCCCACTGTGTGCTGTGTTCTCATGTGACTATAAGGGAACACATTCTTCTTTACAAATTCATCTATTGACTCATGTCTACCAGAAAAGGTGGCGCAGACATGGATAAACTGGAGGAAATTGGCTCCAAAAATAGAAAAAGAAATTAGTCATTTTATGTGCTACCATAAGACTTGTAGATTTCAACATCCTGCCCCACTTATGCATGTTGTATCACTTCAAAACACTGCAGTATATGCGAACTACAACAGGCTGACCCTGTTTGGTTTTCAGTGGAGGGAACTCCGTGGGCAGGCAGCCCACAAGGGGTGACCTACAGACAGAATAAGTCAACATGAGAGCAAAGTCAAATCCTGAACATATTATGAAATTCTCAAAAAGAGAACATGTCTAGGAAGAGGATGTTGGGTTACCCTAAGCTATTTTAGCTCCTAGTTTCACAACACTCCTATTTTTTCTGACCACGGCTGGGACTAGGTGCCAGTCAGGACGGGTATTCCATGACTGGTGTTTGGGTTCACATCTTTCACACAAAAAAATTTCAACAGCCACTGAAATTCCACTTCAAAAAAATTTGTTTTGCTTAACTTGCCGATAATAATGTTTGGTCACATGATAAGGTTTAAGCCTTTATTGGAAGGCTTCATCAGAGATTGATATATGGTAAGTTCTGTTTTCATTCTGCATTAATCACATGTAACTGGTCAGTCAGCCTGTTCTGATAAGGACGGAATATAGTCCAGTTACAGAGCATAAAAAAATGCAGACCAGGTAAAAAAAAGACCCACTCAACAGCAACTACTAGCGCAACACTGTCAAACTCACTGAAATTCACTTGAGAGCAACACAGTGAAAATGAGACAACATACATCTGAACTGTGGTCGACCAGAGGTACTACCTCTTTCAGCCTGAAAACCCAAACCAAGCAGGAATTTCAACTTGGAAAGTTGGAGTTCAGCATGTGCAGTCAAACCCTCAACAGTATAAAAAAATCTCTGCTTTTAAATGAGACTTGCATTAATCAAATAAGCAGACACATTAATTGGTTAAATCCATACAAACACTAATATTAACTAGCTTGCTTATTGTTAAATACACTATATGGACAAAAGTATTGAGACACACCTGTTTTTCAGGGTTTGTTCCCTTAATTCCAGTGAAGATGAAGGGCAATCTTAAGGCTTCAGTATACCAAGACATTTTGGACAACGCCATGCTTCCAACTTGACTGTAGGGGGGGGGACCAACTCCTTATTAAAGTGTATGAATTTTAATGCAATGTCATTAAAGTTCCTGTTGGTGTAATGATCAGACTCCCCAATACTTTTGTCCACATAAAGCATACTTGCTTTAGTGGAATGTCAAGAGATTTTTTTTTTCCACTTTTGGAATTTAAATGGGAAATGGCATAAAAAAAACATTAATCAAGGTTAATCTCAAATGCATATACACAAACTGTTCTGGCATAAACAAACTGTACAATATTATGTACTCTGTAAATATTCATGTACTCTTACCACTTCACATGCCCACTGTAAAAACATTTATTATGTACTGTACATTTTTTAACTGCTGCTAATAAGTAGCTATTTGTTGCTGTTTTCAGGTCAGACACTGACGCTGGATGTGAAGGCCTTGTTCGCAATCTGCGTTCCAGTTCATCCCAAAGGTGCTGAATGGAGTTGAGCTCAGGGCTCTGTGCCACATCAAGACTTTTTTATTGTCATTATACAGTTGCCTGGACAACGAAATTAGCTGGCAAGGCCACAAAGGTGCAAGAAAGTGACAAGTGTCAGTACAGGATATAAAAACAATAAAGTATAGTACAAGGTCATCATAAACATAATAAATGGGGGGCGGGGGGAGGCTTTAGTCAGTAAGAATAAGTGAAAGCCATCCAGCCATGTCTTTATGGAGCTTGGTAAGAGGCCTTGTTCAAACCCTGAAAAACATGACCCAATACTTTTGTCCACTTAGTTTAACAACATGTAACAACAGGTGATGGATTTTACTTTTGTTTTTATTATTTCATGAACTGAATAACAGCAGTTGGTAAACTGTAAGTGAACTGAGGAATGCATTTTAAATCAAGTAAAGTAAATCACGTTTTTCAGTGTATCAACTGTCCATTGTCACACTTCCTCAGAGGGAACCACAAAATCCGCCCAGACAAGACTGTATGTCCGGTCAGTCAACGTTCAAGATAGAAGATGCATACTCAGCTTCAGTGGAAATTCCTCTTTCAGTACTGCTCCTTTTGCTATGAGGTCACTTTTTCCCTGACTGCATGGAGTGTGGGAAAGATCGGCAGATTGTGTATGTCTAAATACATCATTCCTTTAAAGACATCGCAAATTGAGTGTGCATGTCTAACAAGCTTACTGAAATGAAAATTCATGCTGAAATCCAACGATTGTATACAGCTTCTAAACCTGCAGAGTGGTTTCTCTGAATGAATGACCCAGCCCCCTGCTTGAAGGGGAAACCCACGCTCATGCAATTCACTGTCACATGCTGATTTACAGGAAAAGATCTTGCAACTTTTACTTTTAATTTACCTGTGAAACTGGTAATGATGTATAATGAGTCTAATAGTTTCTAAATGGTTCTTGGCATGGACATGCATGTCTTAAATCTTAAATGTTAAATCTTTAAGGTATATAACCATGGGACCATCTGTGTCCTACTTATATTATACTTCAAATATGCAAGCAAATGTTCATTTAATGCATTTTAAACATGACAGACAAATAACCCCATATTATTTTCATAAGCAAAGCAGCCCCAAAGGTTTTCATAAACAATTTCCTCTGGAATAAATAAAGTTTTTTTTTTCTTATTTTGTACAGGTAGTGCAGTAAGGCAGTTTGGAAACAATATAACAGTTTCAGATATATGAAATAGAAGTTGACTGTAGGGATGCTTAGGTATATAATAGTGTCCTCCAGAATGCTTTGTTCCCAGTGAAATTGCTCTGTTGTTGGTTTCAAGCAGTTTTCTCTTGTAGAGTCGAGTCAAGGAATGTAATTTTTGTGAGGACCAATTTTTGGTCGCTTGGTGTTATTATTAGCTAGCTACCAATGGTGTCTGCATATAGAAATATATCATGATTTATTGCCAGTGACTGCATATATGAGACTGGGAACTGGATCCCTACTGTTTCTGAGCACAAAATGGCAAAATCTTGATTGGGATAAGAAAAGGGTGTAGCTTTGAATTATGGGCCACCTAAAAGAAAAAGCTCCATGAAAGTGTTTGGTAGTGAGTTCTCAACAAGACACTGAGCCAGATACCAAAAGGATCATGTTGAATATATATCCAAAACTTTATGCAAAAATGAGCAAATTCAGCTTTGATGACATAGGCGTTATATGAGCAAGAAGATCATATATTCTACTACACATCAGCAGGAAGACCTAACATGGGTTCGGGTACATCATTTAGTCAAACTATTAAGGAACCCAAATCAAACCGTAACTTTTCAGATGCTCACGTATCAGAAAGCTTTAAAATAATTGCCACACAACTTCCGTTTCTGTGGTTTGCTGTAGAAACTGTTCTGCTTGTGGTCTGTTGTTTTCACACTAACTCAAGGCAGTGAAATGGAGATTAGATACTGTGAAGAGTGCAATGCAACCAAACCATGTGCACAACATGCATCCTCTCTAGAAACAGGACTGTATGTAACTTTTTAAGATGGATTCCCCTTATGAGTCTTGGCTCCTCCTGAGGTTTCTTCCTACAGTTTAGGTAGTTTTTCCTCAACTTTGTTGCCTTCGGCTCATTTGGGGCTCAGACCTGGACTTTGTAAAGCAGTTTTCTGGCAACTTTTGATAAAAGGTGCTATATAAATATGGGTGGCGGTAGCTCAGAGGGTAGGATACTTACCTCCGGACCAAGAGGTCATGGGTTTGAATCCTACCTTCAGCACCACCGTTGGGTTCCTGAGCAAGACCCTTAACCCTAAGTTGCTCCAGGGAGAGACTGCCCCCTGTAGTTAGAGGATGAAAGTCGCTTTCGATAAAAAGCGTCAGCTAAATGCCGTAAACGTAAATAAATTGAATTGATTTGCGCTAATGGCATCACTTCTCAAGGGTTTGTCCACAAATATTATGACTTGTTCTCTGGCGTGTTGAGTTACTTGGTGAGCTACAACTACCAAAACCACTAAGCCAGCATCTCAGCTCACACACCTACGCTTCAGGGGATGACTTGGGCAAAGGGAAGGGGAAAAAAACAGTACACATACCATGTAGTGAAAACAGTTCATGGATGGTTAACTTCCATGTGCAATAGTGTGTCTTGTATTCACACAGAATGAAATTCTCCCTCTTGGTGCAACAATACTGGATGTTTTCTGGATATTTCTGGGTATTTGGATTTGGATGGTTGATGGAATTCAAGGAATTGGTATTTCTATACATGTTATTAAAAGTATAATAATACAGCCAACTCATGGCGCAGGGTTCCTCACTCAAGATATTTAACCAAGTAAGACTGAAAACAGTATTTAGAATGAAATCATGACTGTGTTTAGTTGCGGTCCAGTCAATGAAACTAGAGCTGGAAAGCAGACATCGGAGATATATGATGTCAAAGTGCTGGACTGGATTGCTGATAGATACTGTTTAACATAATAAGCAATGCAGTTACATCAAATACCATAATTAATAGAGTGCTCCATGGTCATGCATAATGTCACATTGTCACATTTTGCCTTGCAACATTAATAGTTTGGCAACACTATATATTCAGAAACACTTTGAGAAACTTTTAGCATGACAATACAACCCACAAGACTATAGCTGGATGTTGATATTGGCCACATCCTGTTACAGAAGTTGTTGTTGCCTTCTGGTAGAGAGTGCACCGTAATCAAACTTTTAGGCCGACAATCTACCCTGCAGAGTTCCCTATAGAACTGCAGTGGAACCAACATCTGTCTAAAAAACAACTGTAGATGATTAAACAATCTACAATAAAAGGTAGGACAGAAATGTGCCATGATACAGATACAACTACGATATTTGTTCATTAAAAATATTAAAAATACATTTATTATTATTTATTATTGGTTTCAATAAACCAACTTTTTTGTTGTTTTTTTCTTAAAGAAAAAAAAACATGCTACAACCCAATAAAGACTACATGCAGTGTTTTCATGGTTCTACTCATTGTTTTTATTTCTTTCTAAACAGGCTCTTATTACTGATTGGTGTAACTTGACTACTGGGATCATGAATAAAACGTATCTTCAGACATTCTTTGAAATAAGATAATTTTTTATGCTGTGCAAGCAGTATTCACGAACATGCATAGTTGGCAAAGTTCAATTTAATTGGATTGTTTACTCACAGGTGAGAAATTTTAACATATGACATGGGGGTGTGGGTGATGCAACAGGGAGTTTAGGAGTTTAGGGATGTAGGAGTTTAGGGATCTGGTTTTAATATGGAAACTAGAAAATTAGGAGTAAACACAGGGCAAAAACAGGGATAGAGTACTGGCTTGTGCAGAAAAGTTAATGAGACAAGAATTCAAAACAGTGTAAACCAGATGAGCACACATATTTTAAAAGAGACATACAATGTCCACATTGGTGAGGCTGTCTCAGAATCAGGTGCCGGCCAAACACACCTGTTAAATGGGGCTAATACAAAACAACCACCCAAGGCACCAGTGCTTCGCCGATGGGCAAGTCATTGGATCTTGCAGGATGCATCCGTTGCACACACACACATCTGCATCAAACAACCACACAAGGTTCCAAGTAAGGCCCGAACAGAACCTCAGAGTGAGAGGCCTGCACTCAGAGAACACACACAGTCCCAGAGGGCAACAAAGGAGGCCCCTACCAGCAGTAGGGGCAAGCCACATGGTCTTGAATGGGAACCGAACATACAAAACCCCAGCAGATAGCCGACTTCCACAATACAGGGAACCTCCACACAAAGAAATAGCACAAGCCCGGCATCACTGAACCAGAAAAGAGGACTAGGAAGGAAATGCAGACCAACAAACACAGTCAACATAAAAGGGGAAGCGATGATAAAGTAGAAGTGAGAATGATTAGCTGCCGGCCTCATGGTAAAGGTGCCTAAAATATGGGGGGACAAACAAGGAACAGGTGAGTCTGACTGAAGTCATGGGAAGAGTAAGGAAGGGGGAACTCAGGATGTCAAAATATAAAAGTCCTGTGAACATGGGGGTAGAGACTCTGTTCTGGACCTCAGTCAAGATTTTGAATAAAACTTATCACCATACTTTCCAAATGTATTACAGTATCAAACTGTCAGTCTGCGATGATAAAGTTAATGGACTCTTTCTTCATGAATGCTGCTACTCTACACAAAAGAATGTTTTGGCATGACTTGTTGTAACTGGGCTGCTTTTTCCTGTTCTGCTTCTCTTAAATGAAAGCCAAAGGGAACCTCACACAGTGTTGTTAACCACATTAAAAACACATTTACAGAAGTGTAACTATCTATTAATTTAGCTGTTACAGGTTTTAAACTGTTCTGAACCAGAAGGACCCCATAAATTGTAGTGCTGACCTGAAAAATAAACAGCACTTTTGAGCACAAAAAACTGCATTGCTTTTCACTTCGCTATTGAGCACTTTAAATGATCAGAAATATACCAAAAGGAGCTGATATGAAGGTACTTATAGTCTCTGATGATGATCCAGGAACTTGAAGCCTTAGAACCTTCTGAACTCCTTCCATAGTGATCATATTTTACTCTTTTAATTAGAGGTGGGCATAGATTCATTTTAAAAATCTAGATTAATCTCACTGTAATCTTGGAATTCATCTAGATTAATCTAGATTAAAATGGCTCATTTGAATTCTGCCGA
>JBBPDC010162793.1:15000-18366 GCA_037974485.1 Hemigrammopetersius urotaenia | reverse complement strand
ACACACACACACACACACACACACACACACACACACACACACACACACACACACACACACACACACACACTCTATGGAGGATTCGAAACACACCCTCAAGCCATATCTTCATCCAGTTCTCCTGGTTCCATGCACTGAAATTAGGGCATAGCTGCGGTGTGAAGTCAGGCATAGCTGTGTGTGGTGGTAATCTGCTCTCATGTGGAACGCAGCCTCCGGCATGAATCCACTCCATCCTCTGTTCCGTACACACTCTTCCTCACTCCAAAGTCTCACAGCATATTTATAACCTCCCCTTTGCTTTAAACAGGTAAAATATACTTGTTGGCTGTTCGGACTTCATTTACAATAGTTGCTCAACTAGTGTTCAGCGCTTGTTACTATTAAATAATAACACAGGAATAAAAAGAACACAAATTCTGAAAAGTTGGTGGATTTTTTTTTTTAAAGGGAAAATCCACCAAATTGTCAGAGTGTCTGTATTATTTAGTAATACATGCATAAAATGTAAATTCAGAGATGTAAATGGAGTAAATGGAGATGTAAATTCAGGAAATTCATTTAGGGTGCTTTGATGCATAAACTGACCAGTCGTGACCTCTTTGCAGTGGTGCTGATAAGAATTGCATTCAAAATAACCATTTTGAATGCAATTCTACACCATAAATTAATTTTAAAAATACATCTTATACTACTGTACTATAAAACTACTGTACAACAATTATATGCTTTACGTCTGGTTCCATTCACCACCACTGTAAACAGTTCTGACTAAGCGAGTTTCTCCAGAAGAATTTGACACCAAAGCATATATATACATACAGTACTGTGAGTCTTGGACGACCTCCCTCCTCAAGATCCAGACTTTCTTGCATTTTATTGTAGTCTTGAGGAACAGTTCTCCAGGCTTCCTGAAGGACTTTCAAAGTATCTCATTTTCAGTCCAGTCCCTGAACCTGACCAGTTCATTTAAGAAGAACAAAGCACATCTAACTTAAGTCCTGAACCAGTGAAGAAACAGGTGCAGATGATTCCAGATGGTTCAGGCGGTGATCAGTATACTGGTGGTGCTGAATGCTGAGTGATTGGAACTCCTTTATCTAGACACCTTGCATCTTTAGAAACAATATGGCAAAGGACAGAAAATATATTTTGGCACCAGCAAAACTTATTCAAAGCAAACTAGAAATGTATATACATATATACATATGTTTGCATATGTGTGTATGTATAGTATGTTTGTTTACAGATATTCTGCCAGTATTGTGCTCAGCTGCAACACACTGATGGTGATGTTTGTGTGTGTGTGACAGCAGGTGCCAGTGGGCAGTGTGCCGGCCGGTGTGCACGAGGCCAGCAAGAGCATCGACAAGACAGAGACGCTTTTCTCTCAGGAGAGAGACCCACGCTTCAGCGATATGTACACAGGCATCTCCAGCTGTACGTATCACACACACACACACCTTCCACACACCAGTATTACTGTCTGAGTGCGGTGTGAGAGGTGACCTCTCACCCATGCCCAGGTTCTCTGTTTTATTGAATCGTGTTATTCGAGTGTGACCTGCTGTCCAGCATTTCAAAACAGGACCCATGTCCAATTTTAAGTTGATTGTTTTTTTGTTTTCTGCTGTCTAGCCTTTTTTCCTGTGGCAGTACATTTTGAAAAAACAGCAGCAACTTTTACCCACCGCTGTATGGCAACGTGCCAACTGTGCTACAGCATGGAGATTATATGACAGAAATAAACACATTATTGTGGTAGATCTAATAAGACCAGAACATCAAGGTACTAACATACATGTAATACATATGGGTACAGTTATGTATAGTCACTTTTATATAGTTACTAGTACATATACATATACACACACACACACACACACACACACACACACACAGTACTGTGCAAAGGTCTTGAGCCAGTCATCATGGATACAGTGATGGATTGCAAACATACATGGAAATACAGTGTAAAACACAAAGGAGCGGTTTCCCAGATAGGGATTAAGCCTAGTCATGGACTGTGCGGTTTTATGAAAGGAGATTTTCCAATGAAAGGAAAATATAGTCCAGGGCCTTAATCTCTGTTTGGGAAACTGTCCAAAAGAGAGTTTATTTAATTCTAACCCGCTCTCAAGTCAGTATTTGGTTTGAGCACCGTTATGACCATCGTTCACAGCCTGAACTCAGCTTTCCTGTAAAAGTGTCTATAAGAATAGTTCTCCAGTCTTCTTGAAGGACATTCCAGAGTTCTTCCTTGCAGGTTGGCTGGTTCTCTGTCCAGATCATCCCACGCTGATTCAATAATGTTGAGGTCTGGGCTGAGACCAAACTGGGTTTTATCTATGAAAGTGTTTTGACTGCAATGCATCAAAAAATAAATCCAGTTAGACTCTTTCAAGATGATATTGTGCTGTGGCTTTTGCACAGTACTATATATAATATGTCTAAATAAAAGAATAAAGCGTAATATATGTTATATCACATATATTACACTTATTTCACAATTTTATTATTGAACATTTATATTTAGAAAACTAAGAAACAGAATGAATCATAAGGGCATATTCAGACCAGAGAGCCTGTAAACAACAACAGCCAGTGTATAATCACTGCATAAGCTGCATAGTAACATACAGCTCATTGGTTTTCATTTAATTTTTGTCACTATTCATTCATTTTGACCAGTTGTTGTTATAAGGTTTAATTATTACCAAATGTTCTGAATCTCAGAAGTCTTGAACTCAGAGTTTTCATCATGTTTCCTGCTGTTAGGCTCAAAATATAGTGATACAAATTTTGCATCGCCCACCCTTATATATTTTGCAATAAATGATCCCCTTGTTTCGTGGTTCAGCAGCCACAGAATTTGCTTTCTTGGCACACTCGTCCCATCCCCTGTGATAATTCTCTCGCCACAAGCTCTCCAGCCTGCGCCTTTTTTTCTAATGCAGTTGCTCAGCCAGTCAGGTCTGCAGTTTTGGAGCTGTGTAATGTAACTAATAGCTGTGCTTCAAAACTACAGAAGCTAACTTCACACACCAGACATGGTTGGGCTGTTCAACAAAATTTGAGGTATTTTGTTGGTGGGGGGTTGGGGAGTTGGTGGTTTGTATAAATTGGATTTGCACCAAATTATCACTTTAAATCTTTCCTCCGGTGTGTGTTTCTTCAGCTGTGATTCCGTTCTCACCCATGCGTGGGGAAGTCAATCTCCGCTGTTGCTGATAAACACTAGTCAGTCTACAACAAAAGCCACTGTGGACTTATTACTTCCCCTTTAAAATGAGCCCGGGTTTATCTTTCATCCCTGCAGCTGGCTCCACTGCCATCCTGCGCTTCCCGCTCGGCTCTTTATGATGG
>JBBPDC010162793.1:0-10000 GCA_037974485.1 Hemigrammopetersius urotaenia | reverse complement strand
CCCCTATTGGTCTTATCTTTGGTATATTGAGTAGATTCATTGAAAGAAATAGGAAGAAATGTTTCACTTCAACAGGCTGCAAAGTGTCTAAAGATATAAGAAGCCTAGATAATGATATTCCAACCACTCAGCATTCAGCACCACCAGTATACTGATCACCGCCTGATCATATGCACCTGTATCTTCACTGGTTCAGGCCTTCAGTTAGATGTGCTTTGTTGTGATTCATATGTAGGTCACTGTGTGGCTTAAAAAACATTCTTCTGAAACTGGTCAGGTTCAGGGACCGGACTGAAAATGAGAGTCTTTAAAAGTCCTTCAGGAAGCCTGGAGAACTGTTCCTCAAGACTACATTAAAAATACAAGAAAGTCTGGATCTTGAGCGGCTTGTAGATGTGCAGTATGTGAACGTACTGTTAAAGGTCTCATTTGCATTTCCATTTAAAACATTTGGCAGATGCTCTTATCCAGAGTGACATGCAGAAATGCTTATTGCCTGCAGAATCCTTAAGAGAGTAAACTAGAGTGCAATTAGTGTTTATTTAAATGCTTTTCACACAGGGTGGTCTTCAAGGTGCACTTCAGTCTGTATCTGTTGATCCACAGCAGCAGCTCCCAGCCCAGTCCAGTAAAGCCCAGTCGTCTCCCTTCGGCATCGGCTCCAGCCACAGCTACCAGGCCGACCCGTCCTCCTACAGCCCGCTGTCCAGCCCGGCCACCTCCTCCCCCAGCGGCAACGCCTACTCCAACCTGGCCAATCGCAGCACTGCTTTCGGTAAGACTCTGCCTTTATCTGGTTTACAGAACTCTAGGACACTTTTCCACAGGTCTACAGGAACCGTGCTGTACCTAAACTATACTGCAATGCACAGACATTGCAGCACTCTGCACTGTTCCAGTGTATCTCAGTCCAGTAATGGAGTTTCTGACAAGCAATTCTCTCCTCACAGTTTTTTGCTGGTCATCCCAGTTGTTAGTTTGTATCTCCGTTATTATTGTTGTTTTACATGGACAGTAAAAAAAACAAGGGCTTTTTCCAAGTCTATCTGCTGTCATGACAACATTCTTTGACCAATCAAAAAGCAGTGATGCAGGATGTTGGCTGTGACACGTTTTTGGCCCTTTACTTTGGTTCCTTGTGCCAGTGGAAATGGGCCAAAGGTGTCGCCAGCTTAGTGTTAAAGCCATCTCTCACTACGTGCTGTCTGGATACCAGTACTTCAGCAGTACAGAGAATTTTTTAATCAAATAAAGCTAAATGTGGCTTGTAGGTTGGACTCCCCCCACACACGGCACTGTTTTATCTCTCATTTGTTTGATGCACTGTGGTTTTTAATGGCACATCAGTACATAAACATTTTCACTACCGTTTAATTGTATATACAGTAATAATGCATGTACAGTGTGTGTGTGTGTGTGTGTGTGTGTGTGTGTGTGTGTGTGTGTAAGAGTGTGTGTATATGTATGTGCATACCAATATATTTAACACATTGTTATGTTTGTCAGAAATATGTTTATATAAATACAGTAATCCCTCACTTTTACGTGGATCAGCAGTCGCAGATTTTTTTTGAGAACGGACCTGCATTACCATGGTAATTCACTGAAAAGTTGTCGACTGCCATAAAAAGAAAGAAGAAGAAGCCTGCTAAAATACTCGGTGTCTTGTCTTCGCATTTGAGTGTTTTAAACCTCCCACCCAATTTGTATTAGTAAGCTGTATTAGTAAGCTGTGCCCTGTCTAAACATGTGGGTAGAGAGAGTTATTTCAGCGTTTCTTTTGTGTACGAGTCTTTGTTTTGACTCGCCGCACGCCGTTAATGCTAACCGTTTTTTAAGCAATTAAGTTTTCTGATTCTGATTATTTATTTACCTTTACATTCTCTTTAAGTGAAATTAAAGTGTTCTGGGAGCATATTTGGGGACATATTTAGGGTTTACACTATAAAATAGGCATTTTTAGGCATTATTTTTTATCAAAACACAACAGCATGGTTTTTCACCATATGCGGCTGCTCTTGGGACATAATATCTGAATATTACTTTTATTAGAACTTCATTCTTGATATAAATTTTATTACAGTTTCATTCAAAATATTAAATGTATTCCACCTTATTCCCGAAAATACATTTTATTAAAACCCCATTCTTGATTTCCTACAGCTTTTTCAGTCATTTAAGTCATTAATTTGAATTCATGTGGATTAATTTAAGTTCATTTAAAGCAGTTATTGCACATATATTTTAATGTAAACATTTAGTATAATATTTAACACATAGGCAGTGTCACATAGGCAGGGGTAAGCGGGACGCAACCGCAGTGTTCCATTTTTCTGAACTCACTTTATTTACGGATACACACAAAATTCAAAGAGGCTTGAGGGCCAAAACATTTGCAAAACCAAAACACTGACAAACTAAGGGGTCAGGAGAGGGTAATGTAATGGGGTAATGTAATGGTGGAGTAACCCTGGGATGCATCCCAGGGGAACTAATATATTAACCCATACTCAGACAAGAACCAATAAAAACAGAGCCGGCTTATCAGTTTCTCAGCCGGCCGGGGAACACCCGCTTCACAATCAAAGTCCCCCATGGCGGCCTTTAGCAGTTCTGTAAACTGGCTGAGCTAAAATCAAAACTCTTAAAGCCAAAAATAAATGTGATCTACATAAACCCCCCAGACACAGTCAGCTGAGTCACACAAACAAAAGTTCTTTGGTTTTGCGCTGGAGCCACACAGCTAATGTAGCTCCTAACCACCAAATAGCATCGAGCAAACAGCATAAATTATCACACACTTGTCTCAGTACTCAGACTTGAGCGTGTTTATAGATACAGTGAGTCATACAGTACCAAAATCTGCACATGCTTTCAGGAAAGTGTGAAATGATGTAGGCAGCATTATACTTTAATAAATTAAAATATTTGATTTCTTATATACTGTACATTCTGTTCTTTAATGATCATTTTGTAGACTTTTTTCATTGTGGACATAAATTTAATTACTTAATAAGTTCATTTTGTATATTACATTTATGTGAATCCCCCCCATACACTCTTGCTGTTCGATTATTGTTTTTTTTCTTGTTTTTTTCACTGGGTTCGAAAAGGCACTATTTAAATAAGTAGATATATAGATAGAAACAAATAAAATGTATTTATATTAGTAGTAGTAGTACTATTGGCACTATAAACATTTTTATTATTTTTTATTATCATTATTGTGCTAATCTGTAGCATATAATCTTCCATTGCTCATTAGCCTAATACTCTCAGACCCCCAGCACGTCTTGTCTGTTTGGCCACTCTGGGGGTGAATTAAACTGTGAATGAGTTTTTTCCTGAACTGTTGCTTTAAGTCTCTGCTGCTGTCCATATGTGGTCCTGGGCCTCGTGAATGTGAGGTTAGCAGGTGTGTGTGGTGTGTGGAGAAGGGGATTAAGGATTACAGCGCCGCTGGGAGACAAGATCTCTCCTGAGTCTCAGGTGTCTCTCAGCACTAATCAAACTGTCTGTCAGGCGTCTGGATTTATGGTCCGGAGTCATGAACACACACACTTTCCATATCGCCAGAGTGATGTGAGCAATGGACATTCAGGATATTCCTCGAGCTCCTAATGCTCTTCTTGGATGCGAGAACAGCGAGCATGTCTCGTCACCCTGTTAGTACCGAGTATAGTTGTGTCAATTTCAGTTTCACAACCGAGCGGCACTTTGTTGCTACATTTTAATGTTTTGATACATATTCATTCAATAGTACAAACACATCAAAAACATTTCATGTTGAAGAGTCAGAAGTAGAGTCTGTTTAACCCTGAGACTGTAGCACATCTCATTCAAATGCAGATTTTAAAGTGATTCCTTCAACTTAACAGCGCCTGTGGCAAACCTGTGGAAAAATCAATAAGCAGCAAACAAACAAAAGCAAGAGCAAAGTGGAGCTCTGGTTCCCCTCAAGATCTTCTGCTGTAATAAAAATCCACAAAAAAGAGACTACAGGCACAAAATAATTGGGACTGGTATATGTGACAGTTAGCCACATGCAAAAGTTTGGGCATCCCTGGACAAAATGAAAAAGATTCATTGTGTTCTAGTTCATGCAGATTTTTGGGTTTTAATTAGTGGTGGGCCGTTATCGGCGTTAACGTTCTGCGTTGATGTGAGACGCTTATCGGCCGATAAATTAAAAAAATATCGCTGTTAATCTATTCACAAAGTTGGGTTGGTAGTTGGATTTATACTACACAAGCTATGATGACTTTCACCTTTATATTTTAGCGCAGGTGTATACCTAGCCGAATTGCACTGTAGGGGGCGAGAACGAGTCTTCGAACCTGTGTGTATGCCTACTGTGAAATTACCACAGCAAACGTGACGTGCTAACATGGACGCAGCTATGAAGCCACCGAGTTTGCTTCAGGAAAAATGTATTTTTAAGAAGCTTCCCAATGGAAACCTCGACAAGACTAAGGTTGTTTGGGCAATGCGGAATTAGTTTACTGTAGGAGTTGAGAAACTCCCGTTCTATGCCCACCACTAGTTTTAATGCACACTTAAGTTCAAGGTATATGTGTATATATATGCATAACTTCACATTTTCTCAGTATGCATATTTCAGAAAATTGCACAAGTGTGATGCAATAAAAGCAAAAAATAAAAAATATTGGACAATTTTAAAATACTAATGTTGTGATTTTGGTTATGTCTCCACTAGAAAAAAATATTATAAAAAATAAGTAAATGAAGAGCATGTAAGAGAACAAACACCAGTTTTAGACGATTTTACCAATACACTACGAGTTCTAAGGGTTACGAATCTCATCCACCGTGACATTACCTTACAAACTCATATTCTAAATATAAATAAGTTCATGTGACATGCGTGAGGTTTTTCCAGCTCGAGTGAAGCAGAGGAGAATAAGAACAGAGTAACGACCCTGGATCTTTAATATGGTTCACTCTGGACGGTTATGACAGATTTACTTTACGATGAAATGCACCAAAAGAGACGGTGGCAGTGAATCAGAGGCTGTGTTTTGTGCACTAATAGCAAACAGGCCGACTATAAATATACATACGTATGCAAATGTACTGAAAACACTCCGTCAGAAACACCATCAGAAACAGTAGCGGTGAACAGGCTGTTTAATCCACTAATAGCAGACAGACAGTCTATAAATATGCAGATTTTTGCACGCGCTGGCCTGGCGTTTGCTCTGCTGATATGTTGCTGTGGTATATGGTGTTTGACAGCTGGCAGTAGGTTCCAATAAGTGCGAGCTGTGCAAGGCCTTTATAATGGTGAGGAAATCTGGTTTCCATACGTTTCTACACACTGGAATTTCCCCTCTAGGACACGGCAGCCAAAGGCACTTCACGTGTAATCACGCAGCTTTTCCTAATCACGAATTCCGAAGCTACACGCCTCACAAATGGAGCGACTGCAGATGTTGTTATGGAGAGGCAATTTAAAGCAAAATTTAAAGCAAACAATTCTAAGTATCATGGCTTGTATTGTTTAGTTTTTCTGAGGTTTCCTCTCATATTATTAATGTGGTCTTGAGTAACAGTTCTCCAGGTTTCCCGAACCTGACTGGTTTCAGAGGAACGTTTTTTGTTTGTTAAGCAACACAGTGACCTACGTATGAATCATTTAAACATAACAAAGCACATCTAACTTAAGTCCTGAACCAGTGAAGAAACAGGTGCAGATGATTCCAGATGATCAGGCGGTGATCAGTATACTGGTGGTGCTGAATGCTGAGTGGTAGGAACATCTTTATCTAGGTTTTTATCCTAGGTTACCATAAATGTGCCATAAATGTAGGCTCCTTGTATCTTTAGGCACTTTGTAGCCTGTCACAGTAAAACATTTGTTCCCCTTAATTTTTTTTAATTGGCTGAGTAATTGAGATTGAGACAGTTTAACAGGAATGCCATAGTGTTTTGTACCAACAAGGTGGTTCAAAGCAAAATAGAAAGAAATGAGGGGGACTTAGCACAACTTTTGCACATTTTATACACACACACACACACACTGACACACTAATTGTTGTTTACAGGCTCTTTCTTATTGGTCTCAATCTGTCCCTTGATACCAATCATGTACTCAGAAATGTATATTGAGACATAATTTATCATGATTATAGTAATATATCATTGATTTGCCCACAGCTGGCATGAGGTTCAGTTTAGATTACTGTTTTTTTCCCCTCTCGCTCCTCGCTGTCGCCTGTGGCAGAAGGCACTCGTCTCCAGCCTGTGATTAGCGCGTCTGTTTAATAAGTCATTTATGTTCAAAAGGGTGGCATTAACATTCCACTTCAATTCTGAGACTTCCGCAGATCTGCCCCTGCGAAAGCCCCCCGAAGGCCTTCTGGAGAACGAGCCCATTTCGTCCAGCCGCGTCCGGATAATTCTGTTTTAATGTGTTTGTCATAAAGCGAAATGGAACATTTGCTGTCGTCCTGCTTGCAGGGAGGGTGGGAGGGGGGGGCGAACATTCAGGGGGGCTGAAACAGAAACGCTTTCAGTGATGAGATTAAAGTGAACACGTTTGTTCTGCTTAGTTGAGATGCTCTTTTGCTTTGCTCTAAATCTGCGCAGCTTCATTCCCTCCAGTGGGTTCTGCGCTGCCCACGTTCTCCCGTTCCTATTAATTACGCTGTTAGTTTCATTGCGAGAGAGAAGATGGGGTCATAAACCTTGCATGATGTACAGGCAGGTGAAGAATATTATAACAGATTCAGAATAACAAAATATCTAATAAACTGTGTGCTCTTTTTTGGTTTTACCAAAATAATATTTTCAGGCCATTTTTTGGTAAGAGAAATTGAAGAAAAGAACCCATTTACTTTTAAACAATACATTAAGAACTAACAATAATAATGATAATAATAAAGATAATTGTCACGGTTTGGTCGGCGGCCGGTAGAGGCCACTGCTGTTCCGTTTTCGGTTCTGGTTTTGTTCTTGTTTCTGGTACTTTTATTTTGATGTTCTGGTCTGTTTTGTTCCTTGTTTTCACCTGTTTTGTGTTTATGTGTGCCAATCAGGACATGTATTTAAGTTCAGCCAGTATGGACCTCTGTATTGGTCCATCGCCTCATTTGACGCCTCAGTTATCGCCTCATGTATGCCTCGTTTCACCTTACGTCTCTGGTCTGTAAAAGTATCGGCCCCCAGTTGGGTTCTGTTCTGTTCTGTTCTGTTTGACGTAAATAAAGAAACCACATTCATGGATGCCTGCCTGCCTGGTGCCTGTCTTCCAAGAGGTAGTTCACTAGCCCGAGACAATAATAATGAAAATAAAATTAGATATAATTCATATGAAGAAAAAAAAACATTGGGCAAGGGGTAAAGATACACTCTGGACAGATCACCTTTCCACAAATACACTTTCACACTCACACACACACACACACACTAGATTACTGCCTGTGAAAAGTCCATTTAGTGATATTTAAGCATTCAGTGTATTTTTTTAAAACAAAGTTTAGTTTCAAATTGGGGAAATTTGGGATTTTATGATTCACTGAATAATTCCTGAATAATAAGATATTGTGTTTCTGCTCTGAAGAGAAAGCTGTTCCTATTCATGTGTTTGTGTGTGTGCTGACATGAACGTGAGTGTGTATAATGATGAACCTTTTCTCTTTGTATGAAGAAACACTCTTTTAGACGCCCCCTGCACTTTTCTTGCACTTTGGAAAGACTATCGTTCAGCTATATGGGCAGACAAAGTGGCAATTTCTCTCTATCTCTCCTTTTCTTTTTCCCTTATTTTCTCTCTCTCTCCCCCTCTCTCTTACTCTGTCTCCCTCTTTCTCTCCCTTTCTCTCTCTCTCTCACTCTCTTTCTCTCTCTCTCTCTCTCTCTCTCTCTCTCTCTCCCTCTCTCTCTCTAAACCCCGCTCGCCCCTGGTAGCGGAAATGAAGGATGAAGATGGATGATTGAGGCAGGTGGTTGAGGGAAGAGCGAGTCTGGAGAGCGAAGCCGTTGAAAAGGCGAAAAGGAAAAATGAGGGAGAGATTTACAATGAGGCGCATCAGCATATTCAGGGAGAGCGGGAGGATAGAGTGAATGAAACTGAGAGAGAGAGAGAGAGAGAGAGTGAACGGGGGTGAGAGAAAGAAGGAGAGAATTCGAAAGAGGATGAATAGAGAGAGAGAGTGTAAAGGAGTCAGGGAGAGAAATCGAGATGAAAAAGGATGGAGAGGAGAAAGAAAAAAAGACGAGGGAGAGAGGGAAAGAGTGAGCGAAGTGGAGAAAGAGAGAAATGAAAGAGGGACTGAGTGATAAGAGAGATGAGAAAACTGAAGTAAGAGAGATGCGAGAGGGACAAATAGAGTGAATGAGAGTGAGTGAAATCAGGAAAGATGGAAGGTGAGAGAGGAAGAGAACGCATGAAACAGAGAATGAGAGAGAGAACCAGAGAAACTCAGCGCATACATGAGAAAGAGAATCAAGAGTATTGTGGAGAACAAGAGAGAGAAAATAGTGGGAGAGAAAGAAAAATGGACAGGGTGCATGAGAGAGAGAGTGTGAGGGAGAGAGAGAGAGAAATCAAGAGCATTATGGGGAAAGGAGAGAGAGAGAAAGAGAGCATTATAGGAGGCATGAGAGAGAGAGAAAGAGGGACATACAGAGATTATGGGGAGATATGCAGATCAATATGGAGAGACAAAGAGAGAGAGAGAGAGAGAGAGAGAGAGAGAATAGAAGAGATAATGTGTCATCGCAGGTTCTCTGCAGTGAGGAAATGAAAAACTCTACCTTACATCACCGTCTCATCAATGCAATACATGGGAAGTGGCGTGCAGTCTCTCTCTCTCTCTCTCTCTCACACACATGCACACACACACACATTCACTCACACACACACAAACACGCCAGAACCCCACCCAAGCCTGGCATCCATCAGTCACTCTTCTCTCTCTCTGCAGCCTCAGGCCCCAACATGAGTTTGAAAATGATGTACACGCATAAACGACTCTGTCAGCTCGAGGAAAAACATCCTCAGTGTCGACGAGTACAGAGAAGGAGCTGTCGCCATTTACATATTTCCAATGAAATTAGACGAGTGGAAACACTTTTAACTCACTGCGGCACGAAATCAGCCCTGCAGAGGCAAAAGTGTTTTCCCCCTCAGGCTCATGACCCATGATCGCATTTCCCCTGTTTGTTTTTTCAGATAACTCTCAAAAATATTGAAACCCCAATCTATTGGGTGGGGAAGGACGCACTAGTAGGAGACAGCAGTAATGAGAATAAATGAGTTTTAATGACAAATAAAGGTTTGTTTCAGCCATGCCAGATTACACACAGACACAGAAGCAGCTCCGGAGTACACAGACAAACATTGAACTCAAATACAGTTCAGGAGGACCTTCTCTCCTGTCAAAGCTTTCTCCACCCGCAGGACCCAGAGTCGACTCCTCCGTGGCTTCACGCAAGCCCTCTGCCTTTAGAGGCTCATACACCTTTTCTCCACGCTCTATGGAGCTCTCACACCAGACTAGTGCTCTTGCGTTCACGCCTATGGGTAGAGTTAGGAGACACTGTTAACCACCACGTAGACAAGGATGGTAAGGATCCCAGCTGAATGTGGCTTGGCTGGCTGCTGGCTCTCTCTACTGCCACTGGAGAGACTGCTGGAAGAGACAGGGTACATCTTCAGTGTGCATGTCCACCCAACGACCACACACATGACATCACATGCCGGTGCCCAGAGCTGTGTACCTCCTAGTACTCGGACAACCGGCGACGTGACCAGACGTGACACTAGTGGAAACCCCTACCGTGAACCTGCAGTCACTGGACATTTTACCCTGAATGTTTTTTCTTTGTTAAGGCACACAATGATTATATGAATAAGTTTTATAAAGTACCTGTCACTTTACGGTACTTTATAAAACTTCAGACTACTGCTGCTGCACTGTGTTGTCTTTCATGTCTTTCATGTCCTTAATGTGTTTATGTTCTATCTGTGAAGAGG
>JBBPDC010162787.1:0-18366 GCA_037974485.1 Hemigrammopetersius urotaenia | reverse complement strand
GGCAATCTGTGCGTTCTGCAAAAAGGCTCAAGATGGGGCCGAGATGCGAAAACCCAACCTGGTAAAGAAAGTCCCAGTCCGGCGCTGCGCTTGTTACTGCGGTGAAAGCACCGACTTTCAAAATAAAAGGATTTTAAAAACCTGCGTTAACGCGCGATAAAATAATATATACCCTATACAAATAGGGTAAGTTGCACTAGTGTAAGTTGCACTAATGTGGGACACTTAAGCTTCAGTGTAAGTCCAAAATACAAAAAATGCCCCACATTAGGGCAACTCGCCCTATATATATGTATAAGTATATAAGTATGTAAACATTTGTAAGCACACATCAGCCAGACCAGGTTGGAGTCGGTGCTCTATAAATTCTTATTCTGTTACAGCAGCAAAGGGTCCGTCGTGCTTAAAGTCACAATTCGGGATTAAGTAAAACATCGCCACCGCTGGTCCGATTGGCAGTACAAATGTACAAAGCCTCTGTATTTAATGAATTGATTAATTTTCTGTCACCACGTCATTCTTGCTAGGGTTGCGGGTACCCAGAGCTTATCCGGGGTCTACGGACGAGAGGCAGGGACTCACCCTGGGCGGGGCACCAGGCCAAACCTCAGATGTTACAGTCCTAAGAACAGGCCTATGTTAAATAATATAGTTTTTAGAAGAGTCTCGGTTTGAAATTTGACTGTAAAAGCAGTCAAAGTGCACCATGTTAGACTTATCAAACAGCTCTTTTTAGTTCTGGTCTTTTGTCTTTGTGAAATATCGGCTATATTAGTGTCCCCCAAAATTGTGTCTTTTGCCTTACCCCTCTTGATTCCTGTTTAAATGGCATTTTTCTATTAATTATAATTAACAATTGCCTGCACTCTTCCTCTTTCAGTATGATGTGGCAGTTTGGAATGGTAGAGAGTAAAAGTGCCACATTTTCTGTGGAGAAACCGCGGCATCTACTCGATGACAGCTTCTTAGAGTCTCAGAGCCCCACCAGAAACAACCCCAACAACTCCTCAGTGTCCAATGGCATATCTATAGGTACCATTACAGTTTTGCTATACCAATGTATTTCCTCCAGCGTGGCCTAAACATAACCATAACCATATTCACCCTATCCAGGATTTCCATTCTGTTGCCATGTCTGTTCTTAATATGCTATATTGCATGTACACAGCAGCTTCATCAGGTATGCCTAGCTTGTATCTACACTTATCAGCTTTATTTTATCAGCTTCATGTTTCTCTGTGACATTTGTTGCCCTTACTCCATTCATGATCAGGACCCCCACAGGACCACCAGTGAGCAGGAATTATTTGGGTCATTTATTCCACAGCGGTGACACTGACAGGGTCCTGTATGTGCTGCACAGTTCTGCTGGACTCCTTATTGGCTGAGAACCGTCCACCAACCATGAATATCCAGCCTACAGTGTCCTGTGGCCAGAAACTGACCACTCATGAAGGTCTAAAGCAGGGGTGTCCAGCTCTGGTCCTGGAGGGTTGATGTCCAGCACACTTTGATGGTTCTCCTCCTCAAACAGATTCACTAAACCTGAGGTGAACCAGGTGTTTCTGAGCAGGGAAATCACCAAAACCTGTTGGACCATGGCCCTCCAGAACTGGAGTTCCACACCCCTGGTGTAGAGGATAACTTACTCAAACTGTGTAGCATCACCTGCACTATCATCACTACGGTGGAGCAACACGTAGCCAAGTTTGCGTTCACATTTTTTTACAAACTTGATATCTGTACTTGAGAAATCTCCCACCTTCATTTTTTGGGATATCCAAAGTTATCGCAAGCTGACGATTGTTTCCCCAGTGGATGGCCCCGCCTCTCTCTGCCAGTGTCTCCACCACGTGTGTATGTGTGTGTGTGTGTGTGTGTGTGTGTGTGTGTGTGTGTGTGTGGTGCAAGTCTTTGCGTTTTTTTCAATACTGATTATAAACCAATGCACATAAATGATGTCCAGTTGTACAGATATGAAAACCATGTGCTTTCATACTATGGTACACTATGGATCCAGTATACCGCTGTGACCTTAGTATAGATACAAGGTAGGTGTACCCAATGAAGTGGCTAGTCAGTGTGAGTATGTCCTGACATGCCATGTTTTGCATAGTTGTGTAGTATAGTCATAAACAGATGTTCCTGAGCGACTCTAGAATTTTTGTATTATTGTTTTCCAGTACGAAGGTAAAATGTCTGTTTGTTTTGCTCTACTTCAGGAAGCAGTGAGAGTTCATTCTATGAGGATCTCTCTGCGAGAGTAGAAAGGTAAGATATCTTTTGTCTTTACTGATGGCAGGTAACACTTTAACACCAAAGTATGATAATCATTTTTTACTTTGAGATAGAAAGTCATTTTGGATTGACAAGCTAAGAAAGTGTGATGGAGCAACACACAACCTCATAACGAGATTACACACCTGGAGACAACTCGTTAGGCTTGAACTCCATTAACAAGTGTGCCCTTAAAACCAGCTCCATGAGGCATTGGATCAGTTTCAAAAATCCCTGTAAATCTATGCTCCCGCCCTCTTTTAGCCCAGAATGGTTGTCCTCAGATGTTTGGCCTCACAAGACTAGCTACGAAGCAGCTGATTCCTTGTTGTTGTTCCTCCATAATGTGATGAAATGTGTTTCTGTGTCCTTGTCATGTTTAAATGTATGACATATATCTGTACATTCTCAACAAAACCATTTAGACAAAGTAAACTTTACAAAAAATACGACATACTGCAAGTCACTGAGAGTGCTTTAAGTGAGAGTGGTTTGAGACATAATTTCCTTTTTATAAGGGGGTGATAGGAGCCAGGAGTACATAATGTCCAGTGAACATACTGGTCACTGCACTGCACAAGTTTTATTGATAGTAAAATAGTGATAAATCTACTAAAAAAATATCTAACAATGTCCTGCATGTACCTCAGCGTCATTAAACATTTCAGGACAAAGCCTTGTCTCAAAAAAGTTGTATCAGGCGTTCATTGTCTTTATTTAATGTAAAGACCCTCTTTACAGCATTTAGAGGCATTCAAAACTTCTGGTTCCTGTCAACACTGCTGCAAACTATTTGGAGCCGGCAGACTTCTCGCATCAAACCACTCTCAGTTACTCTGCTTACATCTTTACAATTTAATTTAATTATGTGGACAGTATAAAAACATCAGCGAAGTTTAGCTTTAGGTTTACATTTACATTTTAACATTTTCAATAGATTCAATAAACAACCAGTGTTAGGTTTATATTTACACACACACACACACACACACACACATATATATATATATTTAAAGTTTATTTAAATTCCTGGGTTTAATTTAGAGAAATAAATATGGAGTATATAACGCATAACTTTTAGCATTAAATAGCCGGTTGAATAGTGTATCTATAAGTGCTCTCAGCATCCACTTCACAGAGCGCCTGCTACCTCACATGCAAACAAACTGACTGTGCCGAATATGCAAACAGGGGGCGCATGTACGCCACACTGGGCCCCAACTGGAGGGTCCCGCTCCGCAACTCCCCCAGAAGTCGCAGCTATGCCTGCAGGTACAGTCCATGCGGTTTGGGTCAAGGGTCACCTCATTCGTCCTCCTGAGCCGTCACGATCACACTTCTTTGCATGCATCCTGTCTTCCTCACCACTCTGTTTTCTCCTTCTTGTATCTAGCTTGTCCCAGGCACATTTCTTTCTTTTCTGACTTTGCCTCAGGTCATCTCACATAACATGACATGTGTAGGCACTGCAATGTCTAGACAGGAAAAGAAAATGCAAAAAACGAAATCTTAGCAAAGAATAGAGAAAATATATTGAAGATACGTCGTGGGTTGAGTGGTGTAGTGGGAAACATCGCTGCCTTCCAGGCAAGAGGTTCAAGATTCAAGATTTTGATTTGCCATTTGTGCATGAGACAGCAGTCCATGCACATTGGAATTCTTGTGCAAAGCTCTCTCCGAGTCAGGTTACATTGTTTTGATATGTAGAAAAGACAGGAAAATAAAGCAGAGAATAGAGCAGTCTACTGGTAGTATATAAAATATAAAGATCACTGTACAAGAGGGTGGTAGTATCTACAAAAGAGATTTTTAAAAAAAATACAAGTAGTCGCACATTTTAATATTGCACATTTTGAAGAGAGTGTGGTTTAGTTCCTACGTCGGACGACACACTACACCAATGAAAGTCCTTGGGCGAGACTCCCAACGCTGCATTCAACTACATTCATTATTATTAAAAATTATAAGTCAGATAGAAGTGCATGCCAAAAGGTAAATGTAAAGGAATGAAGTAAATAAAACTGCCAGTGTGATTGCATTTAAAATAAGCAAAAGTATCTACAAGTTTCAAGGTGATAAATCTTTTTTTTTCTTTCGTTTTTATATTTTTTGCCTATTTTGCTTATTTCAAGAATTCGTACGAAGCCAGCTGTCCAACTTGACACTTTTTATTTGATTTAGGAATGTTAATCTAATTTTCTCTAGTTTGTGTTGCTAAGATTTCGTTTTTTGCATTGTGTCTGGAGGGTAGAGGGTTGGTTGATGGGTTTTCCATACACTGCCTTTGTTTCCACACGATAGCACCACTTGATTCACCAAACTCACTTCACTCTTTCCGGCAGTTCTCAGAGTAAGTCTGGTGGTGAGCAGACATTTACACACGTCCCGTCTTTTTCCGAAAGTGTAATCTCTGACTTCCAGTCCATATAAAAGGCCTGATCTTCTGAACTTACTTTACCTTCCGAGCATTCCAGCCTGCAGAGCCACGCTTGGCCGAGACACAGACTTTTCAGCATTAACACCATTACAGATTCCTGCTTACTGGGGCCTGACCAATACCTCATCTGATCGATGAAACTCCTGCCAGTAAAGCACTAGTGTTGCTTTGGTACTTGATTTATAATAAAATGAATGCACAATTTTAAATTGCACATAATCACATCATTTTATAGCGATTGTTACGCGTACAATCATCCCCTTCATATTCTTTTACGGCAATACAGGCTGTATTTATGTGATAAGAACACGTGGTAATGTTTAGCAGTAAGTCACAATTACTTTTTCCAAACAGATTTGAGCCAAATTTGTATGTGTTTTCAGATCTGACTCATACCAGATCTCTGGATTAGGTTTCGTGTAGGTTTTTTTTAATTCAGCGGTTAAACGTGTGACAACAAAGTCGTTGCTACAGCAGCATATTATAGCTTAAACCTTTACTAGTGTATGTTTTATTTTGTATGCTATAGTTTTATCGTGAAATTCAGTGAAGATTCAAACTCGAAATCTGAAAAATGAATGGTCTGTTAGTCTTTTATCCAGCAGCTGACTGGTTCATCCTACTCTAATGTCATGCTCTGTTTATATTCTAGCTACTTGAAGCACTATGTAGTGAAATAGCCAGTTATAGTCACGCAAATGGTAGACATTCAGAAATAAGCCAAATAGTTTGAGAAGATTTGGCCCTCCCTACCCAGGCATTCATAGTGGATACGAGAGATACAGATCTGATTAGATCAAATTGGATCCTAATTACATAATAACAGGCAATATGGTTGAACAGTGGAGGTCATGGCCCTTTAATATTAGAATGACTGGCAAAAGTTTCGTATTGGTCAGCCCCTAAGACATATTGGTGCCACACATCCAGACACACATTGTGGGCTATAGTCTGTTGTGTTTACATACTCTGGCTTTCCACTCCTATAGTTCATCAGCTGCAGAACCCGGGTGTGGCCATGGGGAAATCAGTGGTGTTGCTATGGAGGGTCCTCTGAAGAGGAAGACCCTGCTGAAACAGGGCAGAAAGCCAAAGGTAAGCTTGGCATGTAATCTGGCTTAGGAAATGAAATTGAAAGCTTGACTTGGCTGAAAGATGTGTTAGTAGTGTAAGTTTAATGGTCATGGAGTATTCCTGCTTGTTTTCCAGCTTTCGTCGTGGACGCGCTACTGGATCACACTCTCGGGCTCCACTTTGACGTTCTACGGGGCAAAAGCACTTCGAGCCACAGAAAGAAAACATGTGAGGGTTTCTCTTTTCTCCCTGTGACACATTCAGTGTTTAAGCGTAATAAATAAATGACACATCCTTTCAATCATACAGTACAAGTCCACGCCATGTAAAAAAGTGACCGTGCTGGGCTGGATGGTGGTCTTGCCGGATGATCCGACGCGGCCCAATATCTTCCAGCTGAATGATGCGGACAAAGGTACAAACGCCTCAGCAATGTTGTATGTAACTGTTGCCAAAAACATGGCCATGCTGTCTAGAATATAAACAAAAGCAGAATTTATATCAAATCATATAAACACAGAATTAATTTATATTAGAACCTATCAAATGTTTAAACTGGGAAATGCTTAAAAGTGAAAAATAGATGCTCGTTTTGAATTTGATGCTTCCAAAAAAGTAGAGACGGCGCAACAAAAGACTGGGAAAGCTAAAAAACACCTGGTGGAACATCTCACAACTAATTAGGTGAACTGGCAAAAAGGCATTAACATGATTGGGCATACAAAGAGGATCCCAGTGAGAGTAAGAGTCTGGGGAAAATTGGGAACGGGTCACCACTGTGTTATAGATTGCAATGGCAAACAATTTAAGAATAATGTTCTTCAATGTAATTGCAAAGGATTTGCATCATCTGTTATCTGTAATATCAGTTGAAACAGCATCTGTGAAGATATGGGGGTGCCCTAGTGTACGTGGCATCATTGTACATGTGAGAAAGATACAGAGGTTTTGGAGCAGCACATGCCGCCATCCAGACGACGTCTGTTTCAGTGATGGCCTCAAAGGCCAACCACGTTCTACACGTGCTGGACTCATAGTAGAAGACTCCAGGTGCTGAACTGGCCTGTCTGCAGTTCAGGCCCATCATCCAAGGAAAACATCTGGTGAAACAAAATATACACCAGAAGGAGCCAAAACAGGCAGAAATGGAACAAAATGTCACTTTCAGGACTCCAACAATAGGTTTCCTCTTTCTCCAAACATTTGCAGCATAAGTAGTGATGCAGCACAGTATTGGACGTGCCCTTGTCTCAGCCTTTGTGAAATGTCAAATTTCAAATTAGCGTACATTTTCTCAGTCTTTGTACTAAGCTTTTGGAAACAGGCTCGTATTTGAATGAGCGGTGTTCGCCCGTGGTGCACATGTTGAAGCGAGTGACTGTAAATGTGCTTGGTTCCCAGGTAATGTTTACAAGTTTCAGACCGGGTCCCGCTTCTCTGCGATCCTCTGGCACAAACACCTGGAGGAGGCTTGTCGGAGCAACAGACCACAGGTAGACTTTCATGAAATATTTGGGGAATAAATTAAATAAATTAATTGAAATATTCTCGATCTAAAGGCCGTTTAAAGAACCAGAGGTTCTTGGAGTTCTTAGTTTGAAGTGTTTAGTTCTAAACGTTCTAAACTAAATATAATACGTTTAATTTAGCATTTAAATTTTAAAGCAGTATCTCTTTTGAGATCAGACTTTCCTGTACTTCAGGTTGAAGCTTAAAATGGATCTTTTTCAATATGATTTGACTTTTTCTTGTGCAATCGAGAAAAATGTTACTTATTTACAGTGAGAGTTTAACGGCTCCCTTCTAGCAACACCTCATTCAGCAGAAACACCAGCGCAATCACAGTAATATCCCACATATTTCCACTGTTAAATGTAACTTTCCTTGATTTAGCTACTATTATTATTACTATGTCACACTTTTGTTTTGTTTGCAAGTTTTGTTTGCAATATTACATCAGTCATTAATACCAATAATTAATTTTATTAATTTGTATTATTTGATGAAAAAATAATGTAATTAATGTGGATATTTTTGTCCTTCAGTATGAAGTACATTTGCCTGTCGTGTCTTGGTTACTTCCTCATGCAACATCGTTACTGTGACAGTGATGCATGTGTGGCTGATTATATACGCCTCTCATTTTACTCAAATTTAGCAACTCATGGGCGTCAGTTTTGCATAGAACTGTCATGTTGTTATGCTTTTATTCTGGAAATATATTGTTTTGGAGGGAGGGATGAAGCTGGAGTTGAGTTACAGCCCTATACTGGGTTTTGCAATATTTGATGGGAAAGAAGATTAATTAAAAGTGTACGTTCACCTTCGTCCCCAGCTTGTTGACAGCTAAACTATTTCTAAATCCTGTGCCTCCTGAGAGCACAGTTGGGAGGTGGAGCTTTGCAGTTTGTATTGAGCCACAGCCTTAGCAGAACAATAATTTCCGTCATAGGTTTTATGTATTTAAATGCAGTCAGTCTGCAAATCAGATTTAAAAGTACTATTATTGGAAAAACTCACTTTTCTAATGAATTTGGTGCTATAATTCAATGGGTTTTCAGAAATAGGCTGCATTGTTTTTGTGATGTCATGAAAACCAACACATTTACACCTATACACTTATATAATATATGTTCATTTAGACTGAAATTATAGCTTTTGCAATGTGACAAAATACACAGCAGCCAATCAGGATACGCCATTTACAAACAGCACATCTGCCTAATAGTGTAACAACCAAAAGAACATATGTATGGATATAGAGTGGTTGGAAAATGGTTATAAGTGGACTTTAGAGAAGGAAAGATGCAAGAAATACAAAAAATAATGGATGATAGAAAAAGATAGACAGGCGGATGAATGAATGACTGAATAGAGACGTAGAGAGATGGATGCATAGGGAGAAAGAGAGAAATATGATGGATAATTGGATAGACGGATGAGAGACGGGTGGATAAAGAGACTGGATAGAGGGAAAGAGAGATGGTTGGTTGGATAGGTGGATGACTGAAGAGATAGATAGAGACACGGATTTGTCGAAAAATAGATTGATGGACAGAGAGATGGATGGATGGACACTTTATTATTTAAACACTTTATTGATTGTAAAATAAAAAAGGAAAATGTGAATTTGAATAAAGCAATAGAGGTAGCACTGAACAAATACCATGTGAATAAAGCAATAGAGGTAGCACTGAACAAATACCATGTGAACAAAGCAATAGAGGTAGCACTGAACAAATACCATGTGAACAAAGCAATAGAGGTAGCACTGAACAAATACCATGTGAGCAAAGCAACAGAGGTAGCACTGAACAAATACCATGTGAACAAAGCAACAGAGGTAGCACTGGCTGTTTGTTTTAATTCATTTTTTTTCCTGTTACACCTGCTTCCTCTTTCTTTCCCCTTTAGACACCAGCCAATCTCATGTCCTTCGAGTAAGAGGCCTTGCTCTAGCCTTAAAATGTGAAAAAGTGCCAAAGCTCTCTCCTTGCGGGATAGGAAGAGTGAGTCTATGAAGGAGAGAATCAAGGAACGGACAATGACGGAGGGCGGAGTCCACTGAGCCAAAGTTCTGCTGCTTACATGGACTTTTCCTCCAGCCTGGCCATGGTTCCTCAGCTTCAGGTCTGGGCAGAGCCCATCTGTGTTGCACTGGAGAAAGATCTGAGAATATTGCGGGCTGTGTGGAGGTACTGGCTGTACTGTACTGTAGGATGTAACCGCAAACCGTCTGAATCTTTTTCTCCCCCGCCCCCTGGCCTTACCCGGAAGCTTTATTTGTTGTTGTTGTTGTTGTGTAGTGTCTTCGCCTTGAACATGTTTAACCCATGTTGGGTTTGCTTATATGTTGGGAACGTAGGCTGTGAACATCTAGACACACATACACTAGAAGTAAGCACTGCAGTTGAACAGAACTGAAGAGTAGGGGTCATTCAGAAGAGTGCTGTTCTTGGAGGCCTTACCTAATCACACAAGACTTACTACAGCCCCCCCCCCCCCACAGGGATTCTGTTTTATATTCTACTATTGCAAGGGCAAACTGCTACTGCTACACATACAAACATAAAGCACACCTGGGCCACCTGCTGCCACACTGGCTCCAAGGATAGACTGCTGATGTAAATTCCAACCTACTACCTTCAGTAGATCTGTAAGGGAACAGAACGTTGCTCACTGAAAACCATTCTCAGAATGAGGACGTAAGTATAACTATTTTTATGTGACCCGAGGGTCATTTAGGATTTCTTATCTGGATACCCAGGGTTGCTGTGTCCATAAGGGCGAACAAGTTGCCTAGTTATTTGAGTATTGAACCCTCCATTGCAACTCTTGCAGATTTTGCGGCAGCAAAATTGTTTCACCTAGAGCATCAAAACGTCACCCACCGGCCCTGCGGAAAAATAATGGGACCGTACGTCCCTTAGCTCTTCTTCAGTTTGGGCCAGTCAGGCTTCAGGGCTTAAAGGAATACTCCAGTGTATCCGTGCGAGTGTCTGGATGATAATTTCAACGTCTTTCCCTCTGCCGAGAAAAGAACACCCTTGCAGTAGAAGCCAATAGTCGGGGAGTTCAGGGAAGCCTGTCGAAACGGTTGTCTGTGGTAATGAACCATATGCTACCAGTGTATCAGGTTGAAAAACATTGGAGTGTTCCTTTAAGATAGCTAAGGCTTTAAACAGACCCTTGGAATCTCTGTTCTCAGTTTACATCTTGTCAAAAAAGAAGCTAGTGTACAGATGTCGTTGTGTGACTGTAGTTTACATTAGCGATATTTTACCCTGTCCTCAGGGCCAACAAGTCAGTCTACATGTTTGGCTTGTGTTCCAGATCCCAAAAGTCTAATTCAGGTAAAGAAGACTGAACAGAGGTCAGTGTTTCTGCTTGATCCAAAAGTATAGCGTGAAGGCAATGTATTCTGGGTGGGTTCTGTTTTTGTTGACCGAGGGTTGGAAGGGGGGGTGGGGGGGGAGGGGTTATTATTTTGGGAGGTTTTGAGGGGGAGTGTTTGGTTTTCGATAGTTATTTTGGTGAACTGCCAAAAAACAAAATCTTTGCCGACAAACTTTCATTAGCAGAAACACTGGAAGTCACCTGATTTAGAAGACCTGGAAACCGACAGGCTGTAGATCCACACTGTGGACTGACTGAAGGTCATCCAGGATGAGTACTGGTTTACACGGAGGAAAAAGCTTGTGAAAAGTATTAGGCACTGATGACGATAATGTAAGTGTTTCAATGGTCCAGTGTCGTACAGCAGCAACAGTAATGTCTGTCCTATGTCCCATATTCTACCATATACATTTTTTATCTAATGAAGGGAAATGCACATGTGCATCTTATTGAGTTGACAATCGCACTATAAGGAGGTGTGAGTCTCAAAGAGGCCAATGATGTAAAAAGAGCCATAGCCTTCTAAACGAAGTGGACGTCACAAGCTCAAATCAAACAGATCTGTTGTACACTGTCTAATGTCGTATGAACTGTGATCTTATTGAAAGCCAAGTAGAATGTCCCTTCCCTTTTGTGCCTAATAGTGTGCATTGTTTTCTGTGACTCTAGGGCGACAGCACTTCGAAGCTTGATGTCATTTTTTTTGTTTTGAAATGTATTTGAAGGAATTGTTCTTAGGCTGCATCTAGAAACCTTTGATACTGCTCCTGACTTCCAAGCCTACCACTCCTCCCCATCCCTGGATGAACCCCAAGGAATCAAGTTTAATTACCTTCAGCGTCATTGGATTTGATGCTGACTATTGATAAACTGAGCCAATCACTGAAATCATTGTTGCTACACTGGACCAGCCTATTCGCAAACAAGACATGTCATTTAAAATCTTCCTTCTTTTCATTATATCAATAAAATGATGGAAATATGATCGGGGGCATCTGCAAGCCCCCGTTAGAATGGGAATAAATGGGGTTAAATGTTAAAATAATCAAGTTTTTATCACCAGAATTTAATTTGGGAAAGCTGTCTCACGTGTTTCACTCATACAAGTCGCTGGATGGAGAAGTGGGGGGTTAAAACTAAGGATTTCTAAAAGTGTCTCCCCTAATATAATGGTTCCAGTGCCCATGGATACAAGGCACGTCAAAAAAACTCAGAGAGTTAGTTAGTGAGTCACAGGTAGACGTGCTCTACTTAGCAAATGTCTCCCTTGTGGGACTAATAAAGGTTTATCTTATCTCAGTTTGGGTCTGAGTGCCTGGTCAAGTGTGGCGGGTCGCTGGCCCTAGCATCGGGCTGTTGATATTTTAGACCTGATATACTCCGATGGCAAAGAATGATGCTCCTATAAACTGTTCCGTCTATTTTTTAAACATAAACTTTCCAAGCAGCATGTTCTCGTCTCCTCCTTCATTTTACAGAGCACCTGTAGCCAGAACCAGACCTGGTCAAAGAGTCACCAAGGCATGCAATTAATAAGCGTGAATTTTTAAACATATTCGTTTTTTCCTGTAATTAATTGATCAAAATTAACACGTTATATCGACACCCCTAATTATAAAGTAAACTAACTCTTACCAGCATATTTCCATTTTTCTGCAGCAGTGGGATGCTAGCATTTGGGCTCCTTGGTGCTGATTGGCTGTTAATGTTTACTATGGTCATAAACGTACATAGGTGCCTGTTCAAAAGTCCTGTAACTGGAGCTGAGCAGTCCTTAACATTTGATAACAGTGTTGGAATATTTTATGTTGCGCTGTTTTGGGAAAACAAACACGTTTGTCTCCATGTAAATAATAAATAATAATCATTTGCAAATTACGATTTTGCACGAACGTTCCAGATAAACATGATCAGTTTGGACTCGCTTGAAAGCGTCCTTTACCGTCTAACAAAGCCAGAAGATATTACCAATCACATCAAAGCTCAGTTCAAAGCTGCCTCAGCAGGTATTTAGAGGAACCTCTCTCGTCCACATTAATACTTTGTTATTGGACAGCCAGGAAGATGCAAAAAGAAATCGGTTTTCACAGAAGTGGGAGGGGTTTGGGTGTATGAATCAGAATCAGAAAACTTTATTGACTCCGGAGAAAATGTTATGACTGCTTATGATATGAGTGCACACAGACGCACAGAAATAAGAAAAATATAAGGGGCAGCTGGTTGCCTGGTGGTTAGGGAGTTGTCCCTGCAGTCAGAAGGCCGTGGGTTCGAATCCCAGGACTGCTAGTGCCACCACTGAGTAGAGATGGGGACTCGTGTCTGAGACAGCCAGAAAGATACATAAAGAAATCGGTTTTCCAGGCCACGGACGAGGAGGAGGAGGAGAATCATTGGTAAAATCCAGTAACTCTAAAGGTTTTTGGATGCAGCCCTTCTTCTCAAACACATAGGGTAGCTCTAACCTGCACATCAGCATTTTAACTGCTTTAGCAACATTTTTCAACACAATCTCTCATGTCTGTAGGTTGTGATCAGTTACCATCAACAGTAACTTCCCTCTACATGGTAAAGAGCAGAAATCCTGTGGCCTCTAATTCTTACCTGATGTGCAGGGCAGTGTTACTGGATTAGAAACCCAGTTCTAGTCCACCAGTCATGTCTGCAGAGCATTAGCGTTCCCCTCCTATGCCTTTTCCCTTTGCAGGATTACACTGAAGTCTCTTGGCTGTCTCTTGACAGTTCATCACTGTACATTGCCATCTTCTAGTTCTTTATTGCTGTGTAGTATTTATTCCTTCAGATAACATCACCCTGGTAAGTGAAAAGGCATCTGAGAAAGAAGACTTCAGTGTTTTTCTGGCCTAACCTCTGTCCGCCACTGTCTGCATACAGATCTGAGATCTGTCTTTGTAATGTCAGATCATGGAGATCAGTCAGACAGAGTTTAGGCTGAAAATTTCCGTCCTCCTTTCCACAGGTTGACTAATCCATCCTATCCGTCACAGTCTGTAGTCTTGACAGTGGTGAAGCGTTTTAAAAGAGTATTATTTATTTTTTTTTAAATGAAGTCTCCCAAAGCCAGGTTTCATGGTCATCTGATCTTGTCAATGAAGAAAAGGCTTTATTTCCTATTTCCACTTGTATTATCACAAGTACGGCGTTCAGTTTCTCCTGGTTTTGAACCGAAAGAGAGGGAGATTGACGCCTAAGACTATAGAGCACTGCATGGAACTGTTTTGTTTTCTGTCTGCTGTGACTGAAACCGCGACTCTGCTGTATTGTTGTGTTTTTTCTGATAAATTATTACTTACTGTTGCCATTGTTGTACATTTTTTTGGTTTTTTTTGTTTGGATTGTCCATTTTTTGTTAAGTCTCATGAACAACAATTAAATACCACTCCTGAAAGGACGTTTATGGTGGTGTACTTTATTTAAGCCCACTGGCTTGTCCAGAAGTGGATACGGAATTCAAATTAAACTTGGGTCTGAAGAGGAACGGAAAGAGCAGCGATGCAGCATTAAGTGCCGAAGGGTGGTCTCTTCCACAAGTGAAACTGCAGGGGGCACTGTGACAGAAGTGGGAGGGGTTTGGGTGTATGAATCAGAATCAGAAAACTTCATTGACTCCGGGGAAAATGTTATGACAGCTTATAATATGAGTGCACACAGACACACAGAAACAAGAAAAATATAAGGGGCAGCTCGTTGCCTGGTGGATAGGGAGTGCAATCAGAAGGCTGTGGGTTCGAATCCCAGGACTGCTAGTGCCACCACTGAGCAGAGATGTGGACTCGAGTCTGAGACTCGGACTCGAATCACTCTTAAGTCGCACAAACAAAGACTTGTGACTTGACTTTAGACTCGCCCTCAATGACCTGAGACATGACTCGGACTCGGTGCTGTGACGCGTGAGTCAACACTCGTAAACCATGTTCATTTCATGGAATTATTTATTTCTATCTCTTTCCACTCTTTCCAACGACCCGAAAAACGCTCACTTCACTCCGGCGTCCCATTACTTTTGTCCGAGGTGAACGATGTTTAGCTAATAGCGGTTTTCGAGGGGTTGTTGGAAAGGTGTCACGAGCCCCATCTAACTGTGAAGTTTCACATTTAGAGTGCAAGATATATTAGTGAGGGCATATCACTACCCCTAAGTAACACCCAATTGAAATCGTAGGGCGTGACCAATTATTTTTTAACATTTACAGCTCAAAAATCCCACATTTAGAGTCGTTTGTAAACAGTGCCACTCAAAGACTTGAGATTTGACTTGGACCCGAGCACAAAGACTTGAGACTTGGTTAAAATGACTTATGAGCATCTCTGTCACTGAGTTGCCCTTGAGACCATCCCACACACTGTTCCCCGGGCGCTGTTTTCCTGGCTGCCCACTTCACTGAATGTATTAAAAACAGAGAAAGAATTTCACCCCATTCACTGTGGTGTGTTCATGTATGACAAATGCTATAAAGTCTAAATAAAATCAAATATACACTGCAGTTAATGGTCAGTAAGGGGCCTAACCCAAACCCTGGGGTGTTCCCTTTGTCCATATAGACCAGCATGTAGCTCAGATGAATAATGAATGAGTGAGATTTAATGACCTCTAGTGGTACGCATTAGTAATAACATGCAACACCAGGTAGGACCAGTAGGGGAGCTATAGGCCACAAATAAAGTCATTTGAAACGGCCTGACAAGTTCTCTTCTCAGGTGTGCTAAATGAGACGAAGCACCAAAACTCTGAAGAGGAGCCCCTACTCCACACTTTAGAAATAATACCTTATTCAGCTTATCACCGTTACTGGTCTGTCATTAGACAAATATTTTGTGTTACATTAGAGAAAACATAAAATAGTGTGCTGTCACTGTCTAAGAACTAAAGAACCAGCTCAGCCATATTTAGTTACAAGCTTTCACACTTACCTTGAATTCCGGGACTTAAATGCAGTCTGCACTTCAGTACCCTGAATGTGTTCAGATAATGTATGGTAGACACCTGTATGTCCAACATTTCTTCTGAAATGAAGGAAATGACTGAAATAACAGTCTTTACTGTACTGTGATGGCTACGCACTGTATCAGTGGTCCTAAGGGTTCTCTAGATGGTACATTTTTGTGTACGTATTCGTATTCATGCAGCGGAGTCATTAAGTGAGCAAAGAAACAATTGTGCAAACAATAGCAGCACCAGGATAGAGAATGTGCAGTACACAGACATGGAAAAAAAATAAGACTTTTGCCTTTTTTCTGTTAACTGTTTAAAATAAGATAAGATAAACCTTTATTAGTCCCACAAGTAGGAAATTTGCAATGCTTCAGCAGAAAGTGGACAGGACAGAACAAAGGTAAGAGCATCAAAAATGGAAAAACAATAGAAAAGAATAAAAAAAAATACCAGAAGTACAGTTTAAAATGTACACTATGTATCTAACATTTGTATTGTAAAATATAGATGTATATGTATATGTAAACTTACAAGTATGTGTGTATGTACATATAAAATTAGAATAAATGCAAACAAACAAACAGAAAAAGGATCTTGTTTCTAAACAGTAGTAAATATTCTGTGAGCTGTTAGAAGAACACAGGTTTGGATCCAGGTCTCTGCTCAGGGCTTCCAGTCATTGGGTGCATAAATAAAATCCCATAATTAACACCTAATTTAATCTCCTGCGGTAAAAAGAGCCAAACCAGGGATTCAATGGAGCTGCAGGTAAAACTGGGCTTCCGTGAGGAAAGAGGTCTGGAAATGGTTCAGCGAACACTTTGCCCCACATAAAACCACCATTTACTGTATTAAGGTTGTTAGTATTTGTTGTAATGTAAGTGTTTTAACACTAACTTAACACCACTGCCCAACAGTAAACAGCTGTAAGCATCATTTTCTCAGGTGCCAAAGTCTTTTGCACAGTAGTGTATATATATATAAATGGTAGAATAGAATTAAATACACTACCAACAGTACAGTACAAACAGTATTAAACAGTATAAAACACAGACTTTTATCAAAGGAAAAATATTTCCCCTTCATCATTCACACCTGCTAGCACAACAATAATCCCTTTACAAGACAAAAGGGGTCATCAGTGAATAAACAGCATGCTTCATCAGTGTAGCTTGGTAAATTAATGTCTTCGGAGACAAAGCTTTTTCATTTTTGGTGGATGAATAGACCTTACCCCACTGTTCTGTATTATCTGAGGTTTCTATATACTGCAGGAAATCATGTCAATGTTATTCTTTCTATTCATTACTTCGTTTATAGGCTTTTCTTTTAACTGATTTCTTTAAAGACAAAGAGAGATTCTCGGACCTCATTCCTCGAATCCTCCTTTGCAGGGATTTTTAAGCAGAATCTGCTTAAAGAGAGATTAATTTTTTTTAATTAAATTTTAAATTAAATTAATTTTTAAATAGAAGCTAAAAAAAACAGCTTACTAAATTATATTTTTTATTCCTTACTTTCTATGCTTTTAGGCCTGTTTAAGCCCTGTAAAGCACATCAAATGACCTTTGTGTATAATAATTTTCTGTACAAATAAACTTGCCTCCTCTTACCTTAACTTCCCTTCATTTTATGTAACCTTTCATTTTTATTTTCAATGGCAGTCTGGCAAGGGACAAAGAAACCACTTAGCAGAGGGGATTAACAAATCGCTATTAAGTATCTGATGAGCAGCTATTAATCAGGATCCTAAAAAGTCATTAAGCAAACCCTTAAGCAGTGACTTTGATCAGTTTATCCAGTTTTACTGGTTTTTAGAGCACATTCCATCATTAGCAGGACTGCCTGGGAGCGCAGAACACAAGTTGTACCACAAGTACCTTGTTTTTAAAGTCACTGGCCATAAAACACAGCAAGATTCAAGATTCTTTATTTGTCACATGCACAGTTATACAGGTACAACATGCAGTGAAATTTTATGACAGTGCAAACTTTATAAAAATAAGCACAAAAAATGTAAATAGGAATACAAATTAAAGGTAAAGTATGAAAGAAATTAGAGTGTTTTAAAGTTTGTTATATCATAATGTACCGTATAAAGCAGAATGTACAGTATAGCAGTATGTACTCTTGTAATAATAATGACAATGAATATAATATACCTGAGGATAGAAGCTCCTCTTGACACTGTCTGTTTTGTAGATTGCTTAGATTTTAGATTTAGATGTTCATGTCGTTCTGTTTCTAACTATTGAAACATCTTTGCAATGTAAAATCTTCATTTTAATTTTATCTTTGATTTGGTTTGTTTCTGTTCAATGTACTCTTTTTTTGACTGTTTTTATCATTTCTGTGTGCTTATTATTTTTAACTACTCTTTTGCTGTTGGCCTGTTTAAGCTGCCACATGTATGAAAAGTGCTCAGTTCGTCATGCCTTTAGTCTATATAAAAATTAAAATGCCACTGTTTCGAGTATGAGAGTGTAAGGAACGCAGAATGAAGTGTTTGTGTAGGATTTTTATAGACACTGGCATGGAATGGTATTTACTCATAGAGATGCTGATCTAAAAATCCATTTTTAAGTCTTTTATTTTTTTTTACATGTACAGGCACGCACACAAAGAACTTTGGGTAGGAAACACACTCTAAAGAGTGCCAGGTTAGTGTTCAACGTTCCTAAGTTCACCCACACCACACCTTTACTAAGGAACCTCCACTGGCTCCCTGTGG
>JBBPDC010162744.1:0-18373 GCA_037974485.1 Hemigrammopetersius urotaenia | reverse complement strand
TTTCCAGTTAAGTGTACCATATGCATCAGACGTTTAGCCAACGTTCTGTGGGCGTGACGTCTGAGGCTGAGACTAGGAGCCATGCAATAAACAGCCTGCCATGAAAATAGATAGCCAGTCTATCACAAAAAAATAAGCCACCTACCAATAAAGAAAATGAACAACCAGCCACTGAACATCAAAGCTCTGGCAGTGTCCAACAGGAGAGGGTCTGATAGAGACAAGGAGTAATAGCTGAGTAATGGAGAGGAAAAAAATGCTGTAAGGAATGGGGATGAAATGAGAGGCACAGAGAAAGACAGACAGCAAGAGAGACAGCGTGCGCTTTTGTATCATTATCCTGCCATTAACCTTTAAAACACATAAAAGCTGTAACGTGGTTATGGTGGTTTAATGCAGTTTGGAGAAAAGCGTTTTTATTCAGCAGCTTTGGGAGAAATGCTAACACTCTTACATGACTTTCTTCAAAATAATTTGTGTTGGCCACCTATGGTGTCACTTTGGCGTAGCAAATACCTCAGACCACATGGACCTTTCTCAAAAGCCTCCAAAGCAACCAGTATGATCAATAATAAAACAAACAACCAACAAAACACACAGCTCCCAGCAGACAGTTAGCCTGGAGAGCAGGGCTGGACTGGGACAAAAAATCGGCCTGGGCATTTTGAGCCAAGACCGGCCGACCAGGCAGCCGTTCTCGATGTCATTCTGCGCTGGCCCGAATTTACCATCAGCCCACCGGTATGGCCAGTCCAGCTGCTGGATAGCCTCGTAGCTGTAGTGTAGCCGGCTCAAGAAGCCTCGTAGCTGTGTTGTGGACAGTCCAAGATGCCACATAGCTGGGGTATGTTTCGTCCAACAAGCCTTGTAGCTGCAGTGTAGCTGCCCTGAGAGGCCTCATAGCTCCAGTGCAGTCAGCCCAAGAAGCCTTGTAGCTGTGATAAAACCAGCTCAAGAAACCTTGCAGCTGTAGTGTAGCCTGAGGAGTCACATAGTTGTGATGTAGCTGACCCAAGAACCCACAAAACTGTGGTATAACCAGCCCTTTAAGCCCTGTAGCTGGTTTGAGAAGCCACATGGCTGGTGTAGCAGGCCCAAGAAGCCTCGTAGCTCTAGTGTAGCTGGCCCAAGAAGCCTTGTAGAAGCAATGTAGTTATTCAAAGAAAAATTGAGTTGCTTTGTGGCCAGCCCAAGAAGTCTAGTAGCTGGTCTTAGAAGCCTCGTAGCGGAGGTGTAGTGTGGGCCAAGAAGCTTCTTAGCAACAGGGTAGTTGGTCCAAGATGCCTCATAGCTGCGATGTAGCCTGAGAATAGAAACCTCATAGCTTCTGTGCAGCTGATCTGAGAAGCCTATACTGTAAAATAATAATACACCCTTACATTTGTTTGAAATCTCATCACAACATGGTCATATATGTGAAATGTAAGCATTCAGGAAAGCCTTAAGTTCATTGCACACCATTAAATGTAAACTTCTAAACACTGCTGTATGAAATGGGCAGTTTAAATGCCAGTGGACTAATTTGTTCTTTTTTTTGCCAGTCTTGAACATTTGCACAGACCTCCAGCACAAGGACTTCATATCACAGAATTGAACATGTAATTTGACCTATATGTGACAGTGTCCACGTACACTGTCTGATTTGTTTACAGCACAACTTTTTGTTCTGCTCTCTATATTTTTTGAAGGAAAATATAGAAAATTATATTAACATCGTATTCGATAAGCTGCACAAGATGTTTTTTTCCCCCCTATGGCTATAAATTGATTGCGAGGAAGAAGAAGGTCAAAGTTGCAACGACCTCCTACAATGAAATCCCTGAGATTACATTCAACAGGCCACCTCCAGTTCTCGACTGCGGAAATGAATCCGACACGGCCTGAAAGAGTTTCCGAACGAGATTCTGTCTGTTCAAGTGTGTGTGTGTGTGTGTGTGTGTGTGTGTGTGTGTGTGTGTTTTAGATGATGAAGACCACAGTCCACAGGAGACACAGCAGACACACAGTCATTAAAGCATTCAGCAAGAACAGGTACTCTCCCAACCCCCTCTTTCTCTCGCTGTCCCTGCTTTTTCTTCTTTCTCGTTCTTCTTTCTCTTTCCTTCCTCATTTTCAGTATTTCTCCATCTCTCCATTTCTAAAACTCGTTATGCTTCTTTCCCCTTGTTTCTCTCATTCTTCGTTTCCTTCTTCTTCCCCTCTCCTCCTCCTTTCTCTGCAACACTCTTTCTTTCTTTCGTTCCTTATCTGCTTTCCTCTCCCTCTTCCTCTGCATCCCTTTTTCCAGCCTCTCTCTCTCTTGTGAGTATCAAATAATGAAGTGTTGTTTTATGTGATTTGTTACACAAGCTGCAGAGAGTAAGAAAACGAGTGGGTGGTTCTGTCCATCAGAGCGAGGGGATGTATTGATTTCTTCTGACTGAGACAAAACACGGGAAGAAGGGAAAGAGAACAGGCCAGAGAAAGAGAGCATGACAGAAAAAGGAAAGCAAAAATGAAAGTAAAAAAAATGAATGAGCAAAGGAAGAGAGGGAATGAAAAGAACGCTGTATGCAGAGCTGGACTGGAACAAAAAATCTTACCGGCCATTTTGAGACCAGCTCTCCGGGGGGTGGGGGCATGGGGGGTGAGAATCTCAATTAACCATAGTTTGCTGATAATTGAGATCCATTTGAGTGGGCTTGATTAGGCCTTATTAGCACGAGCTCTGCTGTTAAAGTCAAAAGCAGCACACTGTTTTCAAGAGAAAATCTGGGAAAGCTAAGAAAGAAGAATCCATTCATCCATTCTCAGAACCAATTATCCTAATCAGGGATGGAGGTGCTGGAGGCACTTATAGGGCAAAAGGTACACAAGTAGCCACAGAGCAGACACAGTTAAACCTAAATGGTCAGTTTAGACAGACCTGTCATTGGACTCCCAGTGAAAACCCACACAGACACCAGGAGAACAAACACTCCAAGCAGAAAGGGCCCTGACTGGTCACAAAAAACACACACAGTACAATACAGTGACGAATCTTCTCAGGTGTGGCCCAGCCTACTAACAATTTGGTCAGGGGGGGCGGGAGGTCAGGGGGGGCGAGAGGGTAGGATACCTGCCTCTGGACCAAGAGGTCGTGGTTTCAAATCCTATCTTCAGCAAAACCACCACTGGGTTCTTGAGCACCCTTAACCCCAAGTTGCTCCATGGAGTCTGTCCCCTGTAGTTAGGGAATGGAAGTCGCTATAATAAAAGCATCTGCTAAATGCCTTAAATGTACAGGAGTGTCTCTGGGCATCATCTTAGGCTGTTTTTTTCACTTGCTTTCGTGGTGCATTTGCTCATCACTGCTGCCCATCTTCCTGTGATTCATGTCTGAAAAGGGCTTGTCATGATAACCCACAGTGGGTGGATCCCACCATGCCGCAATAGATCCGACTAATCAGCTTTACCCATTAGTTATAATCAGCAAACCTGGGCCTGTCACAATGATCTTCGGCTACAACCTGCACATCCTAATTGAAACAATGCACAAATTATGTCTGGTAAGCATCAGGGAGGAGGTAAACAAAGTCTACAAACTCTGCTGAGGTGATTCATCAAGCCCAGTCTCACGCAGATACTGGCGCTTCTAAGTGATGGCAGCTGTTCTTTCTATTTGCTGAAAGAATTCTCTGAAGTGCTAGTGAGTGGTGACTAGTGGCATCTATGTGTTTGCTGCCTAGCTCCAATGCTAACCAGGGGCTAGACAAGCAATACAAAGTTATTAACAACCTATAAACAGCACACCTGGACAAACTGTTGACGGTGACTTCAATCACACAACTCAGTTCTTCCTAAATTCTATCAGCATGTGAACTTTGCCGCAAGAGTCTGCACTAACATGACTGAGGCCCACATCAGTTCCTTCTACTATACAATGGTGATTGTATCCACTTCATACACATTACTGCTGAAACAGACAAAACCAGGCAGGAAAACCATCAGAGTCTGAGTGACTGGAGCCGCCCCAGCAATTCAGAACTGTTGCAACCTGGAGGAGTCCACTGATTCTGTGAGCTGCTACATTAGCAAAACAAAAGTGTCTCCACATAATCCAGTGGTGAAAAGCCCTGGTTCCCAGCAAAGGTCTGTGCACTGCTAAGAGAGTGAGATACTGTCTTAGATGCTGTTCTCAGAACAGTCAGGGCTAGCCTCTTTCGCACCACAAGAAACACAAAGCGTGATTGCGTACACAAGATCCAGAGCCACTTCTACAACACCACAGTTTATGGCAGGGCAGCAGCGACAGGGATGCCACCCTCCCCTGAGGAACAGAAGGAGTTAATCATGCAGTTCTTTGTGAGGCTTGTCAAGGCCAACATTAAGTGCCACAGTGCAATTGCTGTACCATTTAAGATGGAACGGGACTTTTTCCCACCTGCTGCAGCATTTAAGGTAGAATAAGAATTGGAAGCTGACCTTAATCTATTGTCCGAGGCAACTGTGTGACACGCAGTTAGCGCTATGCTAATTGGTGGTTATACTGCAAGCTTGCATCACATTAGTGTCGTAGGTCCAGTGCTAAACATATTAGACATACCTTGGCCAATGGACACGATTTAGGGTGGAGGTGGCAGGAGGTATGTGAATGATCTATCGCTGTAACAACAGTATGACGTAGTAAAATACCTTAGCTGGCCCAGTTACACAACTGTAAACGTGTGTGTGTGTGTGTGTGTGTGTGTGTTTAAATGGTCTTTCCTTTCCTCCACTTACCTTATCACCCTTGCCATCAACACAACAGCATAATTAAGATAAAGTCCCTCAGCTACAAACCCAGCATACACATCGCTTACCCAACACACACCGCTACCTACACACTCTCCATGTCTATTCAGTGTTCTATGGGAAGTATTGTGTCAAATTTTACACACATACACACACACACACACACATTTGTGTGTGGAGACGCTGTTTACGTTTGTTGGATTTGGTGCTACCAGTTACACTCAGCCTTATATGGACAGGAATGTGGTGCACAAAAGCGCACACACACACACATACGACTGGTGCACACAACCTGCGTCATTCATGTCAGGAGTGAAAAGAACAAGGAGGGGAGAGAAAGGGAGAGGACTGAGCGAGTGAGAGAGAGAGAGAGATGAAGTGAGAAAAGACAGAGAGAAGGATAAGAAAGAAATGAGAGAGAGCGAACGAGAGAGGTTTTTCTGCAGGTTGCCTATTTTTATTCCCTCCCTCGTCCTGGGATCATGGCCCTCTGTGATAATAATCTTGCACAATGTAATTTAATGGCAGCACATACACGGGCTGTAAAACACAGCAGAGAAGAGAACATTTCTATTTGTCCTTTGTCTTCATGAATTGTCCCTCCATCTTTCTTTCATCATGGCACACTGTTATCACTTCTTCCACTTCGGTGGCAGCTGCCTAATCAGTGGAGAGGGGACCTGCTGGTCACTTTAACAGGAAAAGAGCATGTACTGCATACTGGACAATCTTCAGAGCCAGCTTGCGTCATAACTTCTACCGAACTTCTACCGCTTTTGAAATCTGCCCCCTCACAGTCACTCAGCGGCTGAAACACTCCAGGTGGACCACTTCACCGCACGAGCAAAGACATTTCAGGGCAGACGCTCCACTGCAGCAATACTCTTGATATGAGATCTCTAAAGACTTATTTGTGGGTAATGGAATGCAGTGTATGAAGTCATTGCCTTTTTTTCTTGCTTTATTCTTTTACCCCTGTTGTGTGTGTAGGTCTGAGTGGCTGTGAATCCCTGAACAGGAAACTCGAACAGTGCTTGATTCTTAATGTCAGTTCATTTGTTAACCAGCAACTTTCTAATGTGCAGCACTGATGGACTTTTATTAAAACATTCACTTAAAGATAAAAAAGCAGATCTATCAAGCAATAATAAAACAGGTCAAGTTTTCATTTTTCACATTTTTTGCTAAAAATTGAGGAAAATAATCATTTCCTAAAAAGACTCACCAGTTTCTCCTCGCTGAAGCTCTGCTGCAGAGCTGTGCATGGAGGATGCTCTACTTCACCTTGAAGCTCGGAGCATAAAAATGCTTAACTAACCAGTTAATTGTGCAACTATATATTGTTCAGTGTTAACTCGAGACTAATTTTAGGCTGGAATGTCAATGTTCGGAATGAGAAGGAGAAACAACAGGGCTATATTTTTGCAGATCCAACTAAGGGGAGAGGAAAAACAATCAAATCAGAGAAATTCTTTAATAATTAAACAAAAGGACACACTGGGAACTGCAAACAAGGAAATATAAAGTCAAAATCAGGGCAGGATAACTTCAAAATGGAAACAATTTTTATTTAATCCTTACATTTTACTGTATATTTTAAATACATTACTTAATACACTAATCAGCCATAACCAGCTAATGTCGGTGGGTCCCGCTCGTGCTCCCAGAACACCTCTGAACCAAGACCTCTGAAGGTGCTGAGGTTCAGCACCAAGACGTTACAGCAGATCCTTTAAAGTCTCTAAGTTCTAAGTGTGAATGAACAAATTATTACAACAAGAGAGACTTCTGAGCCGACCATCAATAGTGAAGAAGACCGTTCTTGTCTGCCTGGATCAATTATTAACTACGAGGAATCCAACAGGCGACAAATACAACACACTGGCAGCATCAGGGCGAAGGAGCTTGAGAATATGTTCACACATAATAGTGTGACTCTACAAACAAGAATCAAAGCTGACAAAGCTTTGATCTCTTCTATGGGCCTTTATGGATATGAACCCTGGACAATGAAAAGGCGGTACAGGAAAAGCGCCGATGCCTTTGTACTTTGGTGTCTGCAGAGACTTTTGAGAGGAAGCTGAACAAAGCAAAGAAAAGGGAAAAAAAAGGATTAAATCACACCCCACACCTTTCTGGAAGCACATATAGCCATGCTGAAGCTCTCATTACTGGGAAAGCCAATTATGCTCAGAACATTTACATTTATGGCATTTATCAGACGCTTTTATCCAAAGCGACTTCCATTCTCTAACTACAGGGGACAGTCTCCCTGGAGCATCTTGGGGTTAAGGGTCTTGCTCAGGGACCCAGTGGTGGTATGCTGAAGGTAGGATTCAAACCCTCGAACTCTTGGTCTGGAGGCAAGTATCCTACCCACTGAGCTACCTCCACCCTCCAGAACATGGATGGTCACAATCAAAGGAATCAGTAACTATATATTCAGTACAACCCTGTGTGTGTTCCATGTTTTTATATGGGCTGCATGTCTTTAGTGTGTTTGCTCTGGTAGTGGCGCTTTAGTTTTCCCGGAACGAGACCCACTTTTATTCTTCGTTATGACTTCCTGGGGACTCGACATCTCTGGAACCCAATTAGATGAGGTTGTTCGTGGGTGTGGGCATGTTTGTGTGTATTTGTGTGTGCGCTTTCCTGAAAGTAAGAACTCAAGCAACATTCTGAGACATCTTATCGTAGTCCTTATTATTATAGAAGTGTAACAGTGAAGTAACACATACAAATGCTGTGACCACAGGTGCTTCAAGTTCACATAAAGTTCGGCGGGATCTTAGCCACACAACTGTTAAATTGTCCGCCTTAAAAACTGTAGCACCTCTATAAATACTCTTGTGGGCGGAGCCTAATCAAGACAATTGTAGACTTATTTGAGTGTGAGGCTCGAGGACACACACTTCTGCATGGGTGATCGTGAGTATTTAGTGGGCTGGGAGAATTGTTACCATGGTAACAGAAACATTGATTTTCACACAGTGATGCCTACAAAATGGATCATGTGCCCCAGAATGCAGAGCTGCTCATGGAAGACCACGCCCACCTCACAGTCGGCTTGGAGACGCAAGAGAGGCTCCTCCTACTTTTCACAGACTCGCTCATCATCGCCAAAACCAAGTAAGGAACTCTGTGTGTGTGTGTGTGTGTGTGTGTGTATGTGAGTGTATCTGTGTGTCTCTGTGTGTGGTGTACAGAGTCTCTTCAAGTCCTCTGGCAGTGTTTTCTTATTTTGCACAGTCAGTGCTAAAAATACCCATTTAAGGAGGTAGAAAAGGTCATGAAATATGTCACAGTAATTTCCTTCCCTTCTTTTCATCCTCCCCTTACCAACATTACAGCACTGACTCTTATCTTACAAAGTTTAATTAGACTGGATCTTACAGAAAAAAACAATATGAGAGCTCTCCATACAGAACCTCCACGGTCCTCTCTTTTACATTTATCTGCAGAGACACTGATGAGAAACATGTCCCTCACAAAAGGAAACCCAGACTTACATTAAGAGCTGTTCACAGACTGAGACTCTACCAGAGCTGAAGTTTATCTTTCACCAGATCCCACAGAGAGGATATAGAGGACACTTTGTGTTAGTTAAGTTAGTTTAGGGAATTAAAGTGGAGTTTATTGTTCTAAGAGCTCATTTAATAGGTGGGTCTTCTGTCAGGAGACAGCGGGGGTCCACAATAGTGCGCAAAAGTCTTAGGCACCTATGCTACTTGTTTATAGCCACAGTAAAAAGTATTAAGGTTTGTTTTGTTTGTAAAACAGTTGTTGATGCTGTGTGAGCTGGTGAGGAGAACACAGGTTCGTTCTTTGGATTTGTGTGCAGCTTCTGATTTAATTTAATGAAGGAGCGAATGAATCAAACCAGGTTTCTGATGGAAACTGCAAGTAATACTGGACTTCCACAAGGAAGCACATAAAATCACTATTTACTGTATAATGTGATTTGTATTTATTATTTTAGTTTTATTGAACATATTTAGTAATATTAGTGTGGAAAAAAACTGTGAATCTGTGAATCAAGCTACCTCCTGGAAGACAGGCAGGCATCCATGAATGTGGTTTCTTTATTTAAGTCAAACAGAACAGAACCGAAACCTGGCACGGGGGCCGATACGTTTTCAAACCAGAGATGTGAGGCGATGGACCGATGCCCATGGTCCATATGGACTGAACTTAAATACATACAGGACACAGACAGAAAACCAATCACCAAACGTAATCACTTGAACTAAACACAGGACACCTGGAAACGTGAAACAAGAAACAAAGCATGAACAAAATCCCACAATAAAAGCCCCAAAACCAAACCAAAACCAGAAAAAACAGAAAAGCAGCGACCTCTACCAGCCGCTGACCAGACCGTTACAAATCTGAACAGTTTAAGAGTTTTTGCAAGTGCCCAAGACTTTTGTGATGGTAAAGAGTTACAAAAACGAGAGCACAGGAGACTACAGAAACTTACTATGAGAACACTGGAGCAGGGCGGAGACAGGAACTAGACACAGGTGAACAGGATAACAAGAGGGCGGGGCTAAGCCCAAAACAGACTCACATGGAAAAGACATATAAACAAAGACACATGGAGAACAGATCAGAAAACAGAGAGAAGATAGAAAACAGAGAGGGGAATAAACATTACAAAAAAACTGTTTTCACTGTTGAATAAAGTCTTGCATGTGTTCAGCTTTTGAGAAGATGGCGGTCGAGTCAGGTGATTGACTAAGAGAGCAAGCAATGACCAGTACTCTGATAAGTGTTGAGTAAGAAAGAGCTGGGAAATGTTTGGCTTTGTAGGTGAGTGTTTTGGATCTAATGCTGCAGCCATGAGAACCCAGTGAAGGAGATGATGAGTATCTGAGGAGCGTCAGTGGAAAGGAATGGGCGAATTCTTTCGATGTTAAGAAGAAGGCATGCTTATTAATGTGAGAGGAGAATGAGATCGTCATTGAAGATTACACCTAGATTTATTTACTTCTGTTGTGGGACTGATAACAACAGCATTCTCAAAAGTGATGATGAGGGGGCTGTCCAGAAGCTTTAGTTTAGTTTAGGAGTTAGTTGCAGGTGATCCAGGAGGAAATGTCTTTCAGGCCTTTTTTGGACTCTCCTCCCTTGCTTCAACCCTACAGGTTCACAGAGGGGTTAAGGCCAATGTTTTGCCTGGAGGATCCAAACACCACCCATTTTCTTATCTTCTCTAGCTGCTCGGCAGATTTTAATTTAAAATCTCCTCCTCCATGATGCTATCGAGGTTCCCAGGGCCTTTGGAGGACAAACAGCCCTGAAGCATCAGAGATTCTCCACCTTATTTAACAGGAGGTTATTTTCTGCATTATCATATTTCTTCACCCCAAACCCACGCTGGGTTTGTCATTTCACACAGAACCTGGTTCCTGTTATATCTAGAGTCCCTCTTACTCTCCTCCTCACTAAAATATGCAATTTCTTCTGAGCACATGTGCTACAGCTCCAGCTCATTATTACTCAGACAGTGGATATGAGCATCTAGAGACCTCTAACAAAGGTTTCATTTGATATTGTAATCTCTGGTGTTCCTCATATTGATGAACAACTAAAGCAGAGTATACACACTACACAAGTTTAGCCCTGAGTTTCCACTCACTGACGGTTTTTGGAAAATACAGATAAAAGCTCCAGATCAGAGATCGCCCTTCGCTCTGGGCTCTACAAACTGGCGGCTCCATGGGTTTGTTTTCAGTGTTTTCTTTGCTGCTGTCAGTCCTCTTCTTTTGTCGACCACCAGGGGGACCAGATTATCTGTTGGAGGACAGGTGCCAGGTGGGGGGTGAAGTTTACTTTGCAGAGAGAGTTTTGTCTCTTTGCTGTTTGGATAAAAGAAGAGACAAAGCTTGGCAGTGAAAGCACTAGGGGCGCTTTCACATATAGGACCAGTAGAATAATCAATCCTGCGGAGATTAAGTAAGAAGGGTTTGGGAAAGAAAGTGAAATACCCAAGAAATTGAACTGATCTCTGTTTATTTTTTGTTTTGAAGCGGGTTATGGTTTCCATTGATGGATCTGGAAACCCAGAGGAGGAGTTTATATTCTTTATTTTATATATTCATATTCTTTTCTTTTTGCTCTTTGGGGGTTTTTTTCCACTTTTTCCTTCAAATTCACAAGAGCAAGAACAAAATACCGGGCTGCGTTTCTGATCTACTCGTCCTGATTTCTGTGTGTGTGTGTGCAGGTCGCTGTATCTGAAGCTGAAGGCTCGCGTGAGTCTCTGTGATATATGGCTCGCTTCCTGTATCCACCTTGTGACAAGCAGGAAGTTCAGTGCCAAAAACTCATTTGTGATTGGCTGGCCAACGACCAATTATGTCGTCACTCTAAGGTAACATTTTTAAATCCAATAAAATTAAATCAGCTTGATTTTGAGCACATGAACATGATTAAATTAAAATGACAATGTTTTAAAACTATAGTTACATTAAAAAAGTAAAAAAATGTGGGGTTTTTTTTTTACGTAAAACAGATTTAAGTCTATGAACTTACTAACAAGGAGATGGTTCTCATTTTCCTGCCTTGATCTTCACAAAATAGCCTTAATCCCTGTCTGGGAAACGTTTTGTCCAACAACTGTGTCCATGGGGTTGTCAAAATGTCTTGGTATGCTAAGGCATTAAGATTCAACTGCTGTTAATATGGTGTAGTATAGTGCTTCTCCTGCTTCAGTAGCAGATCCTTAAGAAGATCTTGGATCAGGTGTGTGGGAAGCAGTAAAAACAGTCAAATGGGAAGGACTGTGTGCTTCCAATACCTGGAAGATCACACCTTTCCTAAATCCCCACTGGAAAACCACACTTTCTCTAAAAGCCCCACCAGAAGATCACACTTATTCTAAAACCTCTGCTAGAAAATGACACCTTCTCAACCTACATTAATTGTCAGTCCCTCGGCATCGTGCTTCTACACCCTCTTTATCAGAGACCCCTTCCTTGCAGCTCCAGCTTGCTGCTTTACAGCTAAAGATTGAAGCCATTCTGTTGGTCAGAAGGTCAGTGGTCTGGGTGTTGGAACACCCTAAACCTAGCGGTGACACTGATGAGTGTAAAAAGACCAGGTTACTTATATCAGTACCACACACTACTATGACCAGTCCATTGTCAACGAGAATGACCCCATCAGCCAAATAGTATCAGGTTCGAAACTGGAGTAGGAGAGATTTTCTTGGTATGCTGTTTCAGCCTCACAGCTACCAAGGACACTATACATACAGGGTAGGTGTTTCTAATAAAGTGACCAGTGAGTGTAAGCACAATATGGGTGTTTCTGATAAAGTAGCCAGTGAGAGGAAGAATAGGGTACCCGTTTCTAATAAAGGGCCACTGAGTGGAGCCACAAGGTGCATTTTCCAGTAAAGTGGCCAGTAAGCAAAGCCACACTGTGTTTGTGTGTTTCTAATAAAGTGAGTGGAGGCCCAAGGTGTCATTTGAATATCTGAAGAAACCTTGAAGAAAAATGGCGGCTGGGCTAGCAGAGTGATCAAGAGCTTCCAAAGCATTTTTTGGCTGACAATCGTGAGACCAGATGTTACGACTCATAAAATACGACCTCATGAATAAAATGCCAGGAACATGACACACGTTCTATTCACCCACTTAGCCCATTTTTGTTTCTTGAGTTGGCAGCGCCAGGCTTTCAGTGGTAAATGTATGGAGCTAGACCTTCCAGCGCAGCAGTTTTAGCATACTGATTAGATTGAGCAAGACCTTACCCTCCACATTACAGCAATCAGTGAAGGTCACTGAGGCATTTAATGTGCAGAATTCACTGGCCTTCAATCATCAAGAGAAAGCGATGCTTCATAAGGCACAGCAGCTGCTGCATTGTGGGAGGTGTTTTCACGCTAAATAGCTGTTTACATGTCACTTGTTGCTGAAATTTCTCTCTGTTTATTTCCTAGCTCTTCAGAGACAAAGGAGAAATGGTTTCGTGCTCTACAGTGGTGAGAAAATACAGCCTCAGAACCTCAGATCTGAAGTATCCCATTTGCACACATCACACAGTTTATTATCATGCAGGCTTTTTGTGTTTTTTGATTAATGATGTACTCAGCTCCATAAAAATGGTCACCCTTGGTAATGGGGGCTGGATACAAGAGTCATTGTGGTGAATTAGGTAAAAATATGACAGAATCTGATCTGTAATTTAAGTCAGTTTAGACTAAGAAAACAAAAACCCATTAGAAATGCCCCAAAAAACTAAAATTTCACAATGATTGGCACCCTTCATAATCCGTAATGTAACTAAAGCAAAATATATCCATTTTTGTTTGTTCAGGATTTCCTTAGCAGTCATTATTGTCCCTGTTTCACTGGGGTATAAATACGAGGTGATACAGAGGCCAAATTCTAAAGGTCATGCATCAGCACATGGATAGATCAGAAAATACAAGAATGAAAAACCAACTGTGATAAATCATGCACAAAAACATCCATGTCCACTGTTGCATGGGGGGATGGGGGTCGTGCGGTTGTGTTCAACCAATCATAAGGGCTGACCAAATGCATTCAACCAGCAGAAATATTTGCTAATCTACATCCTGTCTCTGAGCCCGAAACTTTCTGCAGCGGTCCTGCAAGTTATTCACAGCTTAGTCAGAACGCTGCTTTATCACTTCCTGACCTACCGCATGCAAAAATGTTCTAATAAGCTGACCCAAATCCACCCGACCCACACTTCACTGGTGTTCATGTTTTTTACCCCACACACATTGGCCAGGTCATTTAAAGAGGCAAAAAAATGATTTGCTTAATTTCTTTTTCCACTCTATCATAAGCATGCCAAAGGGGTCAGTATAACCTAAAGCATGCTGGCCGATCAGAGGCCTGGAACCAGTTATTCCTCATGCTGAATAAAACATGATGTACTTCGGTATCTTTATGACTGAAGGGTGCCAATAATCAATAATTGGTTAGCCAAAGGTGCAGACTGCGAGTCTGAGGCAGCTTCTGAATGAAAACCTTCCTGTCCACCTCACCTGGTTCTGACTGATCTGGTGGTCCAGTGGGAGCTCACGCTGCTCAACTCTACTGATATATTCAGGAGGCTGTGGGAAATTAGGGCATACAGACCAGAAAGAATGCCTCATTCCACTTCTGGGACGCATTGTTGAATGTTGTGACCTGTGTAGATCATTCGGACCCTCAGTGCAGTGGGAGTGGAACTGGTTATGTGTGTAAACATGTAAAAAATCTTGTTAGCAGTTTAAAACCAGTTCTATTTTGGTTCCACCCACCTTTGCACCATATGTAAACTAGTATGGTAAAGGCCACACTGAGGTGTTACGAGACTCTGTTTCCGCAACATCTTCACCCTGCAGTTTTTCAGGAGGTCTGTTTCGACCTAAAATGCTGTTTGTGTGTGGACGAACAACCTGGAGGATCTGGGATGTTCTGGAGCTGTTTGTGAGGCCAAAAACAGTGACTGGAAGGTCCCAGATTCAGATTCTTTATTCGTCACATGCATAGTCACGTACAACACACAGTGAAATTCTTTCTTTGCATTTAACCCATTCACCAAGTGAAGCAGTGGGCCTGGGGTGTTCTCCAGACTCCATTTTCTTAGACTAAAATGGCTTCAAAATTCTGAGACTTCTGTCATTTTCACTACGAGACCGAACCGATTGTTATATTTACTTCTATTTGATTGATTGTTATAATTGCCCTCGTTGTACCAACTCCCTTCATGTTTTGATTGACTTCAGGCACAGTGGCAGAGCCAGGCAGAGCTTAACTCCCAACAGGATCCTGCTGAACGTTCGCATGCTCGACCACCAAGCAGTGAGTTCGCTCTAATATCTTTTCTCTGTTTGGGAACCTTTCTGCTTCTAGAAGGGCTTTTTTAACCGTGTAAAATAACTGAAGACATCATAATGAGGAAATAGCACACGCAGTGATCAAAAAAGTGGTAAACAAATCCAATCTGTTATTAAAAAAGTTAAAAAGACCATGTAATTATCATTTAGAACTGCATTAGATCAGACAGCTGATGGTGAGGATTCTGCTAAGACTCTAAAGGTGAACGGGATCATTTTTGGAAACAATAAATCTGCGCTAGCTGGCTACTGATATTCCCCACAAATATTTTTCTATTGGATAGTTCATTAAAGATGACATATAGAGATGCAAATGAGATTCTACCAAAAGATTTGCATACATTTAAACAAACAAAAATCCAATCTTTGGTTCATGTTAGAATTACAATGTTTGTCATTGTAAATTTCATTGAGAAGATTTTACAACAGATCTCACTGTTTTACTGAAAACATTGAAACACCTCCATATGTGTTGTGAGTGCAGTAGAGTGTGTAGAGCAGCTTTTCTATGTACTGTATTCCAGCAGCTTCACTCCTGATGGGATGATTTAGCGCTCACACATGCACACACTCTGCTCTTTACAGCTCTACTATAATAGTTGCAGTTGTAAGAGTGTTATTTATCACCCACTCAAACCTCCCCCCAGACGCTGAAATGGCTTGCAGAGCTTTTGTAACATAAAATATGAGGCAATTAATTAATTAATTGATTCTATTTCTGTTTTATTCTGAGTGTTTATTTAATTAAAACATCATTCTAGTAGACCTTTATTCTGGATTATCATTCTTCTAGATCTCCATTCTGGATACTCATGCTATTACAAATTTGTTCTTGATTTTGCATTTTAATTTGCATTTGATTCTGTAAATTCCTTCTTTCATAAATTCATTATGTCTATTCATTCTGTTACAACTCAATTCTGGAACCATATTTTACTGTAACATTATTTGGGATAATTATTTTATTTGACTAATTCCATGAGTTCCATATGTGGGCAGTATTTATGATTGCTTTTCCTGAGATCGTCTGAACTGGTTTTGATTTGTGGATGCATGAGGTCGTCATTCTCGGTGGGTCTGAGCTGCTTAGTCACTCACTACAATTCCCCCATCCCACCAACCTCCGTCCCACCCCTTCACAACAAGGTTCAGCCTGCATGGATGCTGTAATGCCGTCAGTAGGTGTAATGTCACAGTGGAAATGAGAAGAGGCAGCACACAAAAGAAACCTTGCCTTCACATGCTGCTGAATATTTCACAAAACAGAGCAGGATGATGAAACACTGTGAATGAAACACAGCCCTGTTTCTCTTACATCCAGGTGAGGTGGCTGCTGAAAGGCACCCTGAGTTAAAACAAAGGTACATCTGATGGGTTCAAATTGGGCTTCCGCTGGTTAACTGTGAGGAATTTCTTCCACACTACTTGCTCTCTACACACACTGCTGTGACTTTTCAGATTGACGCAATGCAGTGTTTTACACTTCAGCTACTAGTCATCATTATTTAATTAACTCTGACAGCTTGATCATCGTTGGGGTCTCTTGTTCACATGCTCTCCAGACCAGTTCACCCACCACGGACCACCTGCATGTGCCCCCATCCCCTTAACCAAAGCTACTCCTCACACAGACTCCAGTGAAAGATGCTACTCATCACAGAGTCTGTTTGATTTCCTGTCACTGGTACAACTCTTCTGCTCAGTAGTTACTGTTGGTCGTCTCCATGGTGATATTCTGTAATTCTCTCTTGCTGCCCAGTGTTGAACAGAGGAGAACGCATTCTCCTTTTCGGTCTTAGTTCCTCCTGAGGTTTTTTCAGCAAGCTTTAGAGAGTTCTTCTTCAAACTGACCTTAGCTTTAGTCTAATGAAGTCTGTTTATGAGTCTGCGGTGTGTCTTACTCCGTGCTGGCATTTCTCCTCACAACTGTCACGTCGGGTGCTCGGGGAGCGAGGCGAGGCGCAAGAGTGCAGGTTCCATGGATGGAATTTTATTACATAAACGACACAGACTCTATATAACGAAAACAAAAAGCCACAAGGGGCTAACAGAAGTACTACTAACAGCAGACGCATCAGTAGAGGACCACGTGCAGGAAACACAGAGGGTATACGTGAGGGTTGACCAGCAAATAGAAATATGAATTCATAGAACTTAAATACAAACCCCACTCAAACATGAACCAATCATAATACACAATCACAGGATACCTGACACTGAGACCCTAGACACAAACATACACGTGATACAAAATAAGAGTCCCAAAAATGGAAAACCCCGATTGCGGCCTCTAGGGGCCGCTCTATGGACGTCACAACAACAGTATCTCTCCCATAGAGATCATAAGGTTACTCACCCCAACGCTCCCTCTCCCATACATTATGGAGGTGAAACGACCACAAAAGTGATAAATTCTCAGCCCCTGATCAACTGTTGGATTAGCCGTGTACAAGCTGAACAGGGCGGAGTCTAAGGCATGTGTCAGAAACTCACACGGCCTTGGTGGAGAAGCGGCTCCAAAAACGGGTGGAATAAAAATAATAATAAAACTTAAGAAGTGTGATTGCTTCACACTAATAATAAGTAACAAAAATATGAAATAGTTTAAAACTAATATAAAAATACTGGAATCCAAAATCTATTTCTAATGGTTAAGTGTTCACTTTGCAGAATTCTGATGTTCAAAATATTCATACCGTTTTTGAATTGCACCAGAACTGAATAGTTCAATAATAATCCAAGTTCAATAATGCTCAGCCTGGTTGTTCAGGTATTTTTAGCTTTGACCACCTGGCTCAGATGGGCTGGAAGCTGAAACAGAGCTGAAATATTAATAGACTATAATTGCAAATTCTAAGAGGCTCTTACTCTATAGAACATCTGAACGTCTGCGTATAAATCACATCTGGCCCCACATGACACACCACACCATTCAGAAATCACAGTACAGCACTGTATAATTTGCTGTATTTAAGTGTAATTAGCTCATAAATGACATCCTGACACAATTAACCATAATTAAATGCTATATACGTTTTGTATTGAGAACTTTGCATTTTACTGTCAAAAGCTGAAATGTTAATGCTGTATTTTCTTTCTCAAAACAATAACTTTTGAGAAAGAAAATACAGCTCAATATTCCTATTTCTTCTAAAAAGAAATTGCACTTTTTACACAACAAGAAAGAGTCAAATTAATTACAGCATGATTGTGTAGATGCTGACATGAACTACAACTGACTGCTTTACTTCCAGGTGGTCTGTTTTCAAGGTGACATTTTATTATTTTTTTTTCCCGTGCTTCCATCAAAAACACATCTCTGCCTTGACAGCTCCATAGACTGAACTGAAAGCTGTCTGGACATTTTATTCCTTCCAGCTATTAAGAAAAAAAAATCACTTCAGAAACCTCAGAATACCTTAAACATCAAAACTATTCTACTGACAAACCAGCCACTCTCCTATATCTACAGATTAAACCTACAGCCCATAGACAAATCAAACCCCCTACAAATGAAAACTACAGCCCATAGACTAATCAAACCCCCTACAAATGAAAACTAGAGTCCATAGACTAATCAAAACCCCTACAAATGAAAACTACAGCTCATAGACTAATCAAACCCCCTACAAATGAAAATTACAGCCCATAGACTAATCAAACCCCCTACAAAGGAAAACTGCAGCCCATAGACTAATCAAACCCCCTACAAATGAAAACTAGAGTCCATAGACTAATCAAAACCCCTACAAATGAAAA
>JBBPDC010162725.1:0-18374 GCA_037974485.1 Hemigrammopetersius urotaenia | reverse complement strand
GAAACCGAAACAACTATAGATCTTACCAGTAGTGCTTCTGTCACATCTGCAGATGGCTCTGAAGGAACCACTTTCAGCCCTCTCCCAATCACATCAGAGACCGAATCAACGATAGCTTCCATGGAAACGACTATACACGATGCAGGATCAACAGCAGAAAGCTCAAGTACAGCTGGACCAGATTCAAGCACAACAGAAAATGAATTTGGAACAACAACACATTCCAGCGAAACTACAATTTCTGACGTTGTTTCCACCGTAAATGTTTCAGACATGACGACATCCAGTCCACCTATAACTTCATCAGAAACGAAAACAACTATAGATATTATCAGTAGTGCTTCTGTCACAACGGCAGATGGCTCTGAAACAACCACTTTCAGTCCTCTCCCAATTACATCAGAGACAGCATCAACGATAGCTTCCATGGAAACGACTACACACGCTGCAGTATCAACAGCAGAAAGCTCAAGTACAGCTGAACCAGATACAAGCACAACAGAAAATGAATTTGTAACAACAACATATTCCAGCGAAACTACAACTTCTGATGTTGTTTCCACAATAGATGTTTCAGAAATGACGACATCCAGTCCATCTATAACTTCATCAGAAACTGAAACAACTATAGATATTATCAGTAGAGCTTCTGTCACAACGGCAGATGTCTCAGAAGGAACCACTTTCCGTCCTCTTCCAATCACATCAGAGAGCGAATCAACGATAGCTTCCATGGAAACGACTACACACGATGCAGGATCAACAGCAGAAAGCTCAAGTACAGCTTCACCAGATGAGGGCACAACACAAAATGAATTTGGAACATCACATGCCAGCGAAACTACAACTACTGACATTGTTTCCACAGTAGATGTTTCAGACTTGACGACATCCAGTCCACCTATAACTTCATCAGAAACGGAAACAACTATAGATCTTATCAGTAGTGCTTCTGTCACAATGGCAGATGGCTCTGAAGGAACCACTTTGAGTCCTCTCCCAATTACATCTGAGACAGAAACAACGATTGCTTCCATGGAAACGACTACACACGATGCAGGATCAACAGCAGAAAGCTCAAGTACAGCTGAACTAGATTCAAGCACAACAGAAAATGAATTTGTAACAACAACACATTCCAGTGAAATTACAATTTCTGACGTTGTTTCCACAATAGATGTTTCTGACATGACGACATCCAGTCCACCTATAACTTCATCAGAAACTGAAACAACTATAGATCTTATCAGTAGTGCTTCTGTCATAACTGCAGATGGCTCAGAAGGAACCACTTTCAGTCCTCTCCCAATTACATCCGAGACAGAAACAACGATAGCTTCCATGGAAACGACTACACATGATGTAGGATCAACAACAGAAAGCTCAAGTACAGCTACAGCAGATGAAGGCACAACACAAAATGAATTTGGAACATCACATGCTAGCGAAACTACAACTACTGACATTGTTTCCACAGTAGATGTTTCAGACATGACGACATCCACTCCACCTATAACTTCATCAGAAACCGAAACAACTATAGATATTATCAGTAGTGCCTCTGTCACAACGGCAGATGGCTGTGAAGGAACCACTTTCAGTCCTCTCCCAATTACAGCTGATGCAGAAACAACGATAGCTTCCACGGAAACAACTATACATGATGCAGGATCAACAACAGAAACCTCAAATACAACTGCACCAGTCACAAGCACGACACCTAAAGACTTTGAAACAACATATGCCAGCGAAAGTTCAATTACTGACTTTGTTTCCACCACAGGTGTTTCATACATGACGACATCCAGTTCAGTCATAAGTACGTCAGATACACAAACCACTGTAGATACAATTAGTGGTACTCTCACCACTGCAGATGGGTCTAAAGGCACCACTTTCAGTCCTCTCCCTGTTACATTTGACACAGAAACAACAATAGATTCAATGGAAACAACATTAGAGCTCAAGAGAACTACACATGATTTAGATTCAACAACAGAAAAGACTTTTGCAACTACACCAGAGGTGGCCTCAACAGCAGAGGGTCATGAAACAACAGAAGATATCTACAAAAGAACCACTAGTCCAGACACAAGTTTATTCAGTTCTGCCATGACTACTTCAGATGCTGAAACTACGGGCACAACAACGATACGCTCAATAACTACACCTGAAATGGGCATGATAACTGTTGATCCTACAAGCATGACAGAAATCACCACTGACATATTTTTTACAACTACCCTGAGCGCTGACATGGAAACATCATCATACGCTGGGAAAACAACTGCTGCTTTCAGCAGCATGACAGAAATAACCACAGAAACCCCCCTCATAACTGCATCGGGTGGATTTACTGAGTCCTCAGAAACTCCCACACCAAATGGTATGGTAACAACTGACAGCCTGACAACTCATGCCTCTGCCATAACAACTACATTCAATCCTGTCTCAGCTACATCAAATGCAGAGATAACAGTAGGGAGCTTGGAAACAACTACACATGATTCAGGCCTAACAACAGCAGACCTGGGTACAACTGCACCTGAAGTTGGCATAACAACACTGTATGTAGGATCAACTACAGCAAATACTGACACAACGGAGGGTTCAGAAACAGAATTCACTCCTGACATGATTTCAACTGTACAGAGCTTGGAAACAACCTCAATGGATGGCCCAAGGACAGAGGACTCACCTATAACTATTCTAGATGCAAGCACAACTGAAGCAGACTTGGAAACAGTTACGTCGAACTCTGTCTCTGCCACATCCACAGCGTATTCAGTAGCAACTACATTCAATCCAACAGAAGAGGGATTGGAATCAGCTGTCACAGGTCCCAGATTGACAACCACTGATTCTGGCACAACAGATGGTTCTGATTCAACCACAAACAGCCATTCTACAACACCCTATAATACAATTACACCGGATGTCCCTCTTTCTTCAGTCATTCCAGCCTCAACAACTCACACTGTATTAACTAGTACTGCAACAACAATTACTACAAGATCACCTCTAGTTTGTGAAAATGGTGGAACTCCAGATCCAGCTCTCAATCGTTGTTACTGCCCCCCCGGATTCACTGGATTAGTATGTCAAAATGCTGAAACTGAAATCAAACCCCCAGGTTTGTAAATGTATCTGTTTTGAAAATAGCAGTTTTCAAATGTCTACATTTATAATGTCATTTTGGTCCAACTTTATATTATTTTAGATTCAGCAAATCAGATAATTACCAAGTATTTCCTGAGTTAGACTGTGTTAGTGAAAATACTGGGCAGAGCATGGGTACTTTAGAATTAGGATTGATTGTTGTGCTTATATTTGCCAGAGAGAGCAGAACACAGGCAATTAATTAAGTTGACCGTCTTGGAAAATATTTGGTCTTCTTGTCTTTTACAAGGATTTTTTCTGTGTTTTCAGCAATGTGTATGTAATAGTAGCTTATTTTATATGATGAACATAGCAGTATATACAGTTTATATTTTGTGATTCAAGTAAAACGAATTGTTGGTTTTATTACTTGCTACACCCAGTTTAAATGTAACATTTTAATTCTCTATGTTTTAGATGTAATTGAAAGATCAGTCATTGCTGAAGTACAAGTCGATGAAATTTACCAACCTGAATTCAACAATACATCCTCCGATAAATACAAAGATTTTGTATCAATGTTCAGACACCAGGTAAGTAATGAAGCCTGTATTTACAACCAAGCAATTGCCTTTGAAAGCAGTTCTACGTTTACATGCTTAGTTCTCATGGCAAACGCTGAAACATTAAATGTGTGTAGAGATGTAGGCAGGTTCCTACCTAGGGTGGATGATGGTGTCAAACTATTCACTTGCTTTTTTTTTTCTGTACAAAACTTATGTCAATGTTTCTGGACAAAACACAAATCTAAACATTTTTCTTTACAGATGGTGCCATTCTACAACATCACTATCAAGAACTTTGTAGATATCTCAAACATAACACTCAGGTAGACCTCTAAAAATGATTACATTGTTTTACGAAAGCTTAGGAGGAAAGTTATATGTAAACCATGATTTGTCTCTGGTTTGCCTTTATGTAAACAGTGAAGGAGGTCTTATCAGCCGTCGAAGGTGGGCGAGAAATGCAGACTCAACCAAGACGAGGTGATCTGAATATTTGAATACAAAAAAAACAAAACTAAATCAGACTCCAAAAATGAAAAGCCTACAAAATAATCATTTTGATTATGTCTGTAATTTAACTTGTCTGTTGTACTCTTTTTCTATTTTTGCTCCAAGGGTAAACGTTAAACATGACATCATTGTGGAAATTCAAAATGACATTGCTGGTGAGGATGAGTATAACGAAGTCTTCGAGCAGGTCCAAGAAGCTCTTACTACAGTTCAAAACTGTTCATTAGGCAATGGTAAGTTATCTTGAATGTCTTATCTACTTTACAATTTGCCATTATGCAGCTTGATATTACTAATTTGATTCAAATCATTTCTTGTTCTTGAAACTTCACTCAATAAAGCTTGCCCAGACTTCAACGTTACCATTGTGAACATCACAACAACTGAAGTGAACGAAGCAGGTAATCTAAAAACGTAGCAAGTATTTAGGAGTTGGTGAAGAATAATCTAAAACAAGTACTTGGGTTTACTGAAAAATCTAACATCATCTTTCTTTCTACTTCTTTGTCAGAGGTCTGTGAAAAAGCTACTGCAGTGCTTCCTGAGGACTTCTGGCAGTATTACATTCCAGTCACTGTTGCGGGAAAAATTACATGTGTGAACCCATGCCATCAATTTCATCCTGACCCAAAAATATGCATGAACAGAGGCACATGTGGGGTTTCCAAGGATGGTCCAGTCTGCTAGTGGGTACCTTTACATTTTCAAAACAGGGTGTAGCAGCAAGTCTATTATGTATTCATCTCATGAAAAACTAGAAAAAGTGCAGATGTTTATCTTGTTCCAAAATACCATAGTAGTCAAAGACTCTCAAGCTAATGCTGGAATAATCAGTTTAGTTTGTTTTATAGAATGTAAGATGTGAAAAGTAGGAAAAAATAATATAATTGTGCCATTATTTGTGTTCTAGTTGCCTTCACACAGATGTAAACTGGTACCTTGGAGAGGACTGCACTTTCCAAGTTAACAAACTGGGCTTCTATGCTGGAATGGGAGTTGTGTCTGTTGTTCTGGCTTTAACAGTGGCCATATTGTCAGCCTATGTCTTTATAAGTAAAAGGAAAACAAAAAGGTAAGGACTTTGGTGCATTTGTCTTTTGTTTATAACATGAGTAAAATACAGTGTGAAGAGTCCCACATTCTCTATGCTAAATTTAAAAATATGCTCTCATATTATTTTTTTTTTCTTCCTTGTGTCAAATTCTGTTACATAGGAATAAGGATAATAAAGACGAACTAGTGAATCAGTGGCTAGATGATGACTTTGAGTGGCCCTCAGCAAACACATCTGTCAGACCACACACATCTCTGTCAGGTACCAACATAAAGACTGTATAGTATTTCCAAGATAATACTTTGCCATGAAGTCAAGCATTCGTTTTATTACTGTTCAAAATGTAGCATGTTTGATGATGGCAGGTAAATGATATACTTATTGGGAATCGGTGTGATCACAGTGAATTGGGAAGTGAATAATGATTTCATTGTGTTGCAGCTGATAACATACCATATGACAATCCTGCATACTCGGATGAGAACTTCTACAGGCAGCTGAGTAGCGTAGCTAACGGAACACTCTCTTCCACGCAAAATTCTTCCTCCCTACATAATTCACCTCAGCGACAAATTATATACGAGTACCATCACGACAATCACCCTGTAAGTAACGTCAAATTCGAAGAAAATAACGAATGCCATTTGCCTTGAATGTAGCTCAAGACAACCAAAAGCTAAACTGTTACAGCAGGCAAAAAGGTTTTCCTATGTGGCTCCTCATGCTCAAACAGTGCTGAACAGTTACAGTGGTGTGTAACTTAGCCAGCAGTAACTTGGTTAAATAGCTGTTGTTGGTTTAAGTATAGCTTTACAGGTTTTAAGAACAGTTGTGGACTTTAAGCACTGATGTACGTCGCTCTGGATAAGAGCGTCGGCTAAATGCCGTAAACGTAAACATAAACAGCTGTTTACAGAAACTGTTCAACTGTTAAACCTGGGGTTCTTCAAGGCTAGTTGGATGGAGCTGAAAACAAAACGTGCAGCAATTAGAAATAACAAATATATCTGTTTTTCTCAACAGGTGAGAATTAATAGGCCTGAAATCCGCAGGTCTATTGACATCTAATGTTCAGTAAGTTGAACCACTTGGCCAAATTCTGTGAAAGGAATGCAATTCACTATAACCTGTGTAGTATAAAAACAGTATGCTAAATGTGTATTTATGTATTATGTATTTAAAAAGTAAACAGGTGATGACTTTGTCAACAAAAATAATGAACATTCATTGACAATTATAAGTTATGCTTTTATATATTTTTTTAACTAATCCAGTTTACTGTTTAAAATGTTATAAATGATTTACTGATGAATTAGGACACAAAAGGTTAATGCTTTTACTTTAGCTTGCCAGTCACATTACGGGATGAATCCTTAAACCAGATAACACCTAGATTATTATCTGAGATCAATGTTTCTTAATCCTGTTCTGGCTCAGAGAATGTGTCTCAAGAAGCACGATTACGAAACGTTAAAACCTGTAACTGGACTGGGTTCAGTTCAGTGTTTTGATATAAACAGACATTTTTATTTGACTGTAAAAAAAAATGTCTAGACACTACAATAGCATTTAAATGCTGCTATAACACTAATGTGCCATGTTGTTCTTCACTTTTGTTACTGGGAATGTATTATGAAATTTATTAAAGATCTTTTGCATGCTTATGGAAATAAATCACTGCAAAACTGTCATCACAAAAGCATGACAGCTTTATATTTATATATGTCAAAGATGAAATAAAATGTCATTTGAATATAATTACACAATGTAATTTTCTTGGGACACAAATGTGAATTGCCTGTTACAAAATTCTCCTACAATGTCCTATCATTTTGCAGGTCTTATGTATTGTTTAATTAAACACTCATTATGTAAGTTAGTGTGAATATATTGCAGTTATTGTAATTCTACCAGCTTTGTTTGAAATGCATTTTCTAAACCTGTCTAATAGTACATTCAAATCTGAGGACCATAAATGTATCTTATGACATTTTCATCTCCTTTGTAATCTCTGGAACCATCTCAGTGGTTTAATAATATTAATCGCCCAACACACACACAGTAGTGGCTGGGAAGTTCTATGGCAGAAAAACTGCCACTATCAGAGAAAAAGGTTGGTATACTCTTGTTATTCAGTGTATTTCCCAAGATAATGTCAAATCAAATTTGAAAATCATAATAATGGTCAACAGACTCATACTGGGATCCTCAAATCAAAAAACAAAAATAAATCACAAAATGAAAATTACAAAAATTTATTTAATAACGAAAGTTAAAAAAAAACAAAACAATGCACATTTGGTAGAATACACATAGGCCAAGTGAACACAAACAGAACACAATACTGGTCACTGTACTAAATTTAAATCTCTCATTTATTCTAAAGCAGAAAAGGGCAACACTGCAAGTTTGATTTTATTTGTTTTAATTTGTTGTTTAGGCGAATATTATATACACAATCAAAATCATTACAAACTTTTACCAATTCCAGCAGCCAGTGGTACACTATTATTGAATGGAATACAACTGTTCTTCATTATCCATCCTCAGCCTCGTCCTTTCTTACATAAGAGCCAAACTATACACTATCTTGGGACTGCTGCCGTTTAAGAAGATCTACTGGCACCATGAACGGATTTAGTGGACAGAGGCCAGCCTCTGCCAAATTACTATTATCTTTTGGTGGGTTAATTGCACATACATTGTTAGCGATACTGTCATCAGCCAATGGTAATTCAGCAGATTTCCCTTGTTTCAATACTACATTTGCATCACCTCCCTTCCAAATATTCTTCTCCACTGTTTGTCCACTTTGTGAAGACGTATCACTGCTTTTAGCATGATGATCAACTGTAGCAGCTGAAGGTCTCTGGTCAGAGCTTGGAACGGAGGATCCATCCACTGGAGGTGTGTTCAGACGTGTATGTACTTGAAGGAGATGATGCTGCAGTTCCTTACAGTCAAGCAAGGGGAGCTCCTCAGGCAAAGACATCAACAGATCCAAAAGTACTGCACTCTCTGAGGTTATTAAACAACAAGTTTCATTACAGTATTACAAACTTTTTTGTTTTACATTTGCCAGTTAATTAGGTAGCTTATACCTAAACCAAGGTCCTGTCCACACGTACACGGGTATTTCTGAAAACGGAGGTTTTTCTATGCGTTTTGGCCTTTCGTAAACGGCGTTTTGGGTCAGTGAAAACGTAGGTTTTTAAAAACTCCGGCCAAAGTGGCGATTTATGAAAACTCCGTTTCTACGTTTGCGTGTGGACAAAAAAACCGAAGATTTTGAAAAACGGACCGTGCGCCACTCATATAACGTCATCGTATGCGTCTTGGTTGTACGTGTACAAGATACTGCGGCTCTCAACCGCGTTAGAAGTGTTTATGTTTATACTGTCAATCCAGTATGATGGGCATAGACGTCAGAGTCAGCTTCGGATGCTACTACATTCAACACAGACACATAGTCTCTGCCCTGCGCCCGCCGCCAACGTCGGCGCCGGTTTTGGACAAGAACTGGAGGGTATTACATTAAACAGGATTAAGGGAAAGTCTGGTTTATTTCAAGGGAAAGTAAGTCAGACTTTCCCTTAATCTTGTTTCATGGAAAATCCCCCGGTCGGAACAGTGGTTGGTGGTTTACTTTTTGCGCTATTGTTTGTCTACCAGAAACAGGTAATGATGCTCCCCCCTCCAAGGCTTCTGATTGGTCACCAATGCTATACGGTTTAAGGTTATATCGCAACCTGCTGCCTTGGCATGCTCTTGACAGCGTTTTTTGCGATTGCATGTGGACGGAGATATATTTGAAAACATGCTCGTGTGGACGGGATTTTTTTTAAAACCGAAAAATCTCCGTTTTCAGAAATACCCGTGTATGTGTGGACATGGCCTAACATATGAGGAAAATGTTAATATGTAGAAATATATTAAATAATCTGTGAAAATACATACCCATTGCAGTGACAGTCAGACTGTAGTTTTTCGTATTCATGTTCCACAGATATTTGTAAATCTTCTCAAAATCTACTACACACTCCATTGATCTGGCCTGGTGATCGTGTTCAGGCTGTTTATCCGTCTGATTAGAGATTGGAACCTCAGTAGAAGACACAGCCCTCATAGTAGATGCTGGTGGTGTTTTCGTTAAGACTGCATGGTTTTTGTTGCTTGTAAGCTGACAGATGTTTGTTTTGGACATGCTGGGTGTGGAAGGCTTTCCTGAATCTTGACCCACCGCACCACTTAGCTGCATACAAACTGAACCCTCTTTAATGCTGGAAATGGAGGAGGGCTGAAGAGCGTTTCTGCAAGAGGGGCTTGAAGTTCTTCCCTTTCTTGTCAGGAGTGTGGCATGCAAGGTGTTGGCTACAGGGCTCGGGGTATCGAAGGAACGTGGAGGATCAGAGTGTAGTCGGTTGCCAGGTTCTATGGCAGCAATCACAAGCATCTAATGAGAGAGTTTACAGTCATTCTACATGTACATGTACACAAAAACACAATCATAATGTTTTCATTACAGTACAATGCAGCCTTTAACATAGACAAGGAGTATCAGCTTAAATGCAAAGCAACAGAAAAATACTGTTCTGCTATATTGCAGTGGCGGCCAGAAATTAAGAAATGCCTATAAGTCCCACTTTTTCCCCCCATGCAAAAACATTTACATACTTTAGAAAAGGCAGAGGATATTGTTTCTTGATGGACACCAGTCACTTTCTGAGCCAGTTCAGCCCATATTTCAATAGGTGCTTTGGTCATTCGTTTCTGTCTATGGACCCGCTGATGCACTCGTCGTGCCACACGGCTCCTCAAAGAATTGATCATATTCTGAATCTGAAAGCAAACATAGCACATTGTAAACTGGCACTGCCAGGATAACATTTGTGACAATATTTTAACTAAAATGCAAAGATTTTCAGCCTTAAACATTCACATAAACAAAAGTTAGTTTCTTCTAAGAAGGTAAGAAATCTTTGTGTTATGCTAGATGAAGATCCGTCTTTCTTGCCACAGGATGAGCAGATCTCTAGGACATGCAGATACCTTTTCTACAACCTTAGAAGAATCCGACCCTTCCTCAACACGAAAGCTACACAGATTCTCGTCCAGTCCCTGGTCATATCCAAACTGGACTACTGCAGCTCTCTACTGGCTGGACTCACACCACACCTTTATTAAGGGATCTTCAAGGGGTCTTTAACACTTGCTTTCAAGGCCAAGAATGGACTTGCACCCCCATTATAACAGCATTGGTCAAACAACGTGTCACTTCTCGTCCTCTCAGGGCTTCAAGCACAGCTCGTCTCGAGCCTCTGCTGCTCGAAAGAAGAGGGAGACCTGCGTCAAGACTCTTCTCAGTCTTGGCCCCCCCGTGGTGGAACAAACTCCCTCTTCCGATCAGATCTGCGGAGTCCCTGCGGAGACCTGCATGAAGACTCACCTCTTCAAGGAGCATCTTGGCGACTAACTATGTCTCTCATTCTGCTTGCTTACTTGGAAAGAAAAAAAAAAACCTTCTTTACTCTTGTCTTGATTTTTGACTTTTATACGACTTTTGTTGTTCAGATATTGTTTGGCAGATGTTGGTTAGGTATTATTTGACTGATGTTCAGGTGCACCGAATGTGCAGTATTTCGGTTAAATGATTAGCTGCTTTACAGGTTTAAGAAACAGTTGTGGACTACTTGAGCACTGATGGTCTTAATCAGATATGTTATGTTCATTTAACATGCTCACATACCTCAAGTAGAGTACGTTTGGGCACTTTCTTTTGAAGCTCTAACAGATTCAGCTCAGAGTTAAACTTCTGCTGCTCTCTCAGAGCACGTAAGAGTCTCCGTTGCTCACGTACACGCCACCCAATACATGACATGCGAGTTGGTTCAGTAACTTTCGAGGGCAAAAAACGCGATGGCACGGCCCGGCGACGAGAGGGAGGCTTCATGGTCACTGTAATACAGAAGGTATGATCACCATGTCATTGTCTAGGAAAATTGCAAATAGCACATTAATTATGATGAAGACTAGTTACTGAGACTAGAAGAAGAATAAGTAATGTGCACAGCACATTATGAATACACACATCAGTGAATAAATTGATAATGTAAATACATTTTTAATTGAGCATGTGTAAAAAAAAAAATAGAAAGCAACGTTTAAGAGAAACTTTAAATAATGACATTTTATTTGTTTTATTTACAAATTTTATGACACGTCACTGATTTGCGAGCACAATGAACACAATGGGTATATGACAATGAGGGTCATATACATATGCTTTGTAGATGGTGTTCAATGATAGTGCTTAATAAATCAATTCACACAGATAGCGATTGTGTTACACGTGACTGTAATATGTGATGTCCATGCCTTAGTTCAAAGTCTAGACATTTGTAATGGAGCATTAGTAAGCGTTTTTTCTATTGATGTTTAAACGGAAACAAGTCTAAAGTGCAAACTTGGCCATTTTATTTCCAATCCATAATGATCAAGGAACCTGCCTATCTTCTTGTAATGTTAATGACAAAAAAGTGGTAAATCTGAAAACACAGGTTATTTGGACACTGTTTTGCAGGAACTATTTTATCTTACAACGCTCTAAATGCACATCAAATCATGAAATGATGTCTCAAAAACTAGACAGATTTATAACCACATCAGGTAACAGAATTCTGTTTTTAGGGACATGGAAGTTTCTCTAGAACAGAGCATTTCACATCAAACCACTCTAAATTAGCCTACTTTATTCACATTATCCATTTAATAACACAATCAAATAACACAGCCCCCTGTTTCAGCTTGCACGCTTCCATGAGAGTTTGGCAGCTACACCTTCAATTCTAGATGAAAACAATCAGAGAAGCAGATGCTTTTCCTACATTCCTAAAGACCACATAACCTACATGTTTCTTATATTTCCTTTATAACATGCAAAATGTTTTATGTACTAGAATCTGTCATCATTTATTTTCCAAAGCCCTTTTCTATTTTCTAACCACTTTATCCCATAGAATGAAAAAGCTCATTAAATAAGCTCTATTCTGATTGGCTGTCCTATTGTGCTTCACTCAAAAAACATTCAGGCTGAAAAAATGGCTCAAAATGTAAATGTGAATAGGTTTGACTAAATAACTAAGTAAATATAACTAAACACGCTGGTTCTCGTAACCTCACAAAAACAAATTCTTTACAGGCTGTATTTGCAGTGTAGCTTTCATATACCACCCCTCAACAGTATGTTCTGAAACTAACAACGTCTTTAAATCTAATTATTTTATTTATAAGGGATACAAGCCCTTTAAGACATTTATTCTTCTGCAGTTCAGGACCACCTGTGATCCCACTTACAGAATAAGCACTGCTGGCCTTGGGATGCAACTGTGTGTTGCTGCAATCTGGATACAGCAGACATTTAATAAAATATCCTGCTGCTTATCATACACTGATAAATAAGTTATTTAAGACCTCAGTGTTGCCTTAATACTACTTCATACAGTAACAAATACAATAATAGTTCATAACAGTTGATAAACAACTGAGATAAGCCAACTCAGCTTTGCATCAACAAAAACACACTATGTGGACAAACGTATTGGGACACACCTTTTCAAATTATTGAATTTAGGTGACCCCTTACTTCTAGCGAAGGGCAATCTTAATGCTTCAGTACACCAAGACATACTGGACAATGCCATGTATCCAACTTTGTGGACACAGTTTGAGGAAGGCCCTTTTCTATCCCAGCGTGACTGTGCCTGAATGCACAAAACAAGCTCCATAGAGACGTGGTTGGATGAGTTCCGTGTGTAAGAACTTCACTGGCCCGCACAAAGCTCTGACCTCAACCCCATCCAGCACCTTTGGGATGAACTCGAACTGAGATTGCGAGCCAGGCCTTCTCGTCCATCATTAGTGCCTGATCTCATAAATGCTCTACAGAACGAATGGCCGCAAATTCCCACAGAAACTTCAAAATCTTGTGGAAAGCCTTCCGAGAATAGTTGAACCTGTTATAGCTGCAAACGGCGGACCAACTCCAGACTCTATGTGTTTGACTGCAATATCATTAAAGTCTCGGTTGGTGTAATGGTCACATGTCCCAATACTTTTGTCCATGTAGTTTAAATAAACAACTGAGCTGCCTTTAACTTGGGTGTTTATCTATATGGACAAAAGTACTGTGACGCCTGTGAATCAGCAAAAATATATTCTTCACTAGTAGTTGCTGGCAGTTAATGGTACAAAAAAGCTCTCGCATGTTTTTGTTTTTGAGAAGCTCATTCCTCGCTCCTGTCAGCGAGAGCTCATGCTAATGTTTACAGTACTGCTGTTGTTCATCACCAGTTGAACAAACTGGTTCAACATAGAGGAAACTCGAACTAATTTGGAGCTTCAACACGACCAGGCTAACGTGACGGTACAGAAAAATAAGGTTTATAAGAGCCATTTTGCACAGACTATGGTTTACAAGCGGCATGGCTTCACAGATATCATAACCTGCTAAAACAAGACGAAGACCTGTCCAGTCAGGTAACAGTTTACGTGTTTCTTCACTCGATTACTCTTTTCAGTGAAAATGTCAGTCAGCACAGCACACTGCGCTCCAGGTTACAAGAACTCTTAAGGTTTTCTCAGACTTTTACCTCAAAATCTTAAACAGGTCCACTTTCACCACTTCCTCATCTTCTTCTGGAAGAACATTGGAGTGGATATGCAGGTCAAACTGTGGTATTGTACTGCCACCCACTGAGCTGGAGTGGCAAGGAAACAAAGCCATGCTGCAAAGCCATGGTGCAAATATAATTATAATCAAACAAACAAGCTAAATATAATCGCAAGCGGCAATAATGTTTGCGCCCAGTCCTCCAAACCGCAATTCTGAAAGGTTATAACGCTCTGAGCTGCACAGGCCGTTCATGAAGTATTTAGAAGATCTCCAAACATCCTGTTGTAGCACCTCCCAGTGGCCGACGCTCACGACACTTGGCACATGTTATTGCAGTATCAAAAACATATGCATTTCTGAGACCACAGGATGAATTCTTATTAGGCAAACGTCCTTAGTTCATTGTAATGTCAACACATCTATAACTTCTGGTAGGACTGTGAATGATCTCACCGTGTTCATGGTTAACCTGGGCAAAATGGGGAGCATTCTTCAACGGCCTAAATCCAGTAATATATGCAGATATTATTATATTATTATGTAACATTATATTATTATTACATTATTTAACATTATCAAATTATATATATATATATATATATTGTATCATATAGAATTGTATTAGAGCAGCAGAGAAAGGACTTCAAGGAGCTTCAAGGCTGTGCATGAGATTATTCAAAAGTATATTCACCAAAGAAACAAATTCCTGGAATGTACAGAAATGCAGCTACCTACTCATTCTCAGCTATACTGATTTCTACCTATAGATGCCAATCTCGGACATACAATATATACAGTGTATTGACCAGGAAATCCCCCTAGCTAATAAGCTATACTAGAGCCTGTATAATGACACGAAATAATAAAAATGTTACTACACAATTTATTAATTTGACAAAGCTTTAAAGCTTACATATCCTATCTTCCCTATTAGCCATTTACATCATATTAATCTTTTGTAATGAAAACATTATAAATGTGCTATAATTACTTGAAATAAATATGCTTTACATGAATTCGCCATAGAATTTCTTTTGGTTCAGTGGCAAAAAAATCTCTTCATATATTCAGATATCCAATGATTATATTATAACATTTAATTTAAAACAATTAGCTGTAGGAGACAAAGCAAAAAACTTCCAGAGAGAACACATTTAGTCATGATTTTTCAACATGTTTGTAAAAAAGAGAGAAACGTATGTTGTAGAGATTCTCAGGGAGGGAATTCAGTAGTTTGGTCAGCACAACACTAAATGATCTGCCTCTCATAGTAGATAATAAAAATAGGGAAAACGGCAGTGATTCAGTGACTTCTGCAGAATTCATGAAGAACTGTGATTAAGTGCAGAACAAGTGATGAAAAGCAGCTTGTACTGACTATGGTATGAAATGGGTAGCCAGAGAAGTTCAAAGAGATTGGGGAGGATATTTTTTTTTACATACTGAAGCCCATAGCTAAGGTTTTGCTAGGAGACTGAAAAACAGAGTAATGTGGTAGTCAAGACGGGAGGTTATGAAAGCATGAATAAGTGTTTCTGCATCCTTCAAAGGTGAAAAACTGGAAGGTCAGTTAAGTGTCTGTACTTTAAGTGCAAGATTCCTGACTGAATGCAATGGCTTGATGAGAACACTATCTATATATATATAAATCTGAGTTATTGTTAACCACTAGAGACTTCAGAGATGCCAGCTTTGGTGCCAGTTCTGTTTTATCTATATTAAGGTTAAGGATGTTTGATGTCAGACATTCTTTTAAGTCATGGAGCTTTGAGAGTGTGTGGTGAGGGGGCTGCAGAGGGGTTGTTAAAGTAGATCGGGCTATCGTCAGCGTGGCTGTGGAAACAGAATTCATGATGTCTGATAATGTAACACAGTGGAGGCATTTAGATTATGAAGAGCAGAGGGTCAAGGACAGATCCCTGAGGGACTGGAGGGGATCCGTTGTTATGATGGAAATGAATTGCTGCCTATCAGTGAAATATGAGGTAAACCAGGAAAGAATAGTGCCAGAAAGCCCAATAACATGCAGACAGGAAATCCATTATGAATAACAGTGTCAAAAGTAGAGCTTAGATCCAGGAGCAGAAGGATATGGATACATTGATTTTAATGGTACATTAAAAATATATTTTGCACTTCATACAACAATTTATATGCCAAGCAAAGATGATAAATACTGAAAAAATAATGACAAGCTCTCATGGCAGGATGTATGAATCAGAATCAGAAAGCTTTATTGATCCTGAAGAAAATTGGTTATGCTACAAGTGCACAGTCACACAGAGAAACAAAGATTAGAACAATATAAAATATGAGTATCAAAATAAACTAAAACTGTCCATAAAATGATTTGTATTATATACACTATACTATATACATACAATGGTAAGAAATGTAAACACTATAGATAAATAAAGTTACTGAAGTAACACAAATGGTGGTATGGAGTTGCACCGTATCCATTATTGCATGTAATGGTGACATACTGCGCATTACAAGGCTATTGTACGAAGTAATAAAGAAATTGCACATAATGATAAAGATTTTGCACACAATAGGAAATTGCAAACCAGGAAATTAACATTAAAATATACAATAGGAACATGCTCACATGTATAATACATGGCAAAGGGAGGCAGGTAAAGTGACACCAACTGACATTCGCGAACTATACAGACACCTGACAGGGAACATCTGGGGACAATAGGAGAAGTACCAAACACTGAGAAGGTGGCAGAACTAGTATGGTGACTAAGACCAAACAAAAGCATACAGACATGGGCAAACATTATATCCTACCTCTAAATCAGTGCCCCCCAACCTTTTTTTCCATGAAGCCCCTCTTGCCTGTGTCCACGACAAACCAGGCCCCCCAACTCCTACGCACTAGACGCACAAAAAGAATAAAGGCATTAATAGCAAACTTTTGTTTGCAAAAAATAAACAGTGGTTGTAGTTGTTCTTATACTCTTTTACACATACACTCTCTTTGTTTATACTCTTGTTGTTTGTATACTCTTATACACAAACACCTTACATAAGGTATAAAGATAGACTTTCAGAGCTGCATCAGCCCCTAGGCCTACACATACAGCTCTGTCAAAGAACTTAAACAGGGTAAGTCTGTTGATATTCACACGCACATCATGTCAACACCTGTTATTAATTACTATAATAACAAACATCAAGAACAATAAACAAGTTATTCCCTGAATTTTTTACTCTGTGCCAGTTCATTAATAAACTAATGGCCACCTTGGACTTGCATACCTTTGACTAGTGACGTTATGCCAGGTGTGATGGTTGTGACAACCAGTCTAAAGTCTGTTTCTGGCTTTTGTTTTTATTGTCACAAGGGCACTGAATACTGTCTCAGACAAGAATATAGCGCTGAATGGGAGAATAACCCTTGTTACTCCATGTTTGGCCAGTCTGAGAGCAACAACTTGTCCTTTGACAATCCAAAATGTTTTGTATCCGTTCTCCTGTAAATATTTCTTTGACACAGAATCAGCTTGAATACCACAAAGCTCATCTTCACAGCCTAGGTATTCCACATCCTTGAGGGTGGAATTGTAAGGGTCCAGCAGCCAAGATACCTTTGATAGATATTCATCAATGTCTGTGAAGTGGCTGTTAATCTTCCCACGGAGCAGGTTCAGGTTCTGGGCAAACTCGGCGAGTAAAGACTTACGCACAGTGCCAGCAGGCTGCTTCAGCAGCAGTGGAAAGTGCTGTAATTCCTCGTTAGACATTTTTTCAACTCTGTAATCCAGTTTGTGCACAAAAGCATCCAGGGCGTCTTTGCATCCGCTTGTTTGTCTCATTGTAGAGCGTGAACATGTCCACCAGGTATGCCGTTTTGATCCAAAACGCTTGAGTCAGCTAGTCACACAGTGGTGGATTGTGATCTTGCAAGAATTCCTTGAATTTTTTCTTGCAGTTCCATAAAACATACAAGCACTTGACCGCGCGATGACCACCACACCTCCTTGTTTAGCTGTAGTGTTTGATGTGCTTCATCCTCGCACAACTGGGCAAAAAGTGTCTTGTTAGATGGGTGAGCTTTTATAAAGTTTACTACTTTAACAACAGGGTGTTACTAAAGTCTTCTGAAAGTTTTTTACTTGCCAGTCTCCTGGTGTTGTTTCAGTTTGCTTGGCTTCATGCTATCATCTCACAACAAATGACGCATTCTGGCCGAAAACTGACCTGTCCTTCAATAAAACCAAAATCAAGGTAACTCTCGAGATATTGCCTTGCTTTCTTCTTTGCTACTGATGAACAACCAGTACTTTTACATTTCTCAGAAATTTGGATTTTATTAATTAAATGTGTACAAATTGTCACGGCTGAGGGCCATTAATGGCCACCGTGCTTTTGTTTGGGTCTCTTGTTTTTGCCTTGTTTTGATTTGTGTCACATGTTTTGGTTCCCCACCTGTTTCCTGTCTGCGTCTCCCAGGTGTTCCGTG
>JBBPDC010162659.1:0-18397 GCA_037974485.1 Hemigrammopetersius urotaenia | reverse complement strand
CACACACACACACACACACACACACACACACACACACACACACACACACACACACACACACACACACACTAAGTGTAGTAAGCCAGCAATATCTGCCTATTTGAAAAATTTATTACACTGAGGCATACCTAAGTCATACAGTACAGCAAACACAGATCCCTAACACTCCAAAGCTGGAGATCAGACCTGCACTGATACACACACACACAAACATGCACACGCACACAGTGCTGATGAGGCAGTTTGGGGTGAGTGCAGCAGGGTTTAGTCCACGCTGACAGAGCTCATTCCACACATTCTCACACAATACTGAAGCTTTGCAGAGTCTAAAAAGAGAAAAAGAGATGGAGAGAGAGATGGAGAGACACCAAGGGAGATAAAAGTGTGAGGGAGAAAGAGAGAGAGAGAGAGAGAGAGAGAGAGAGAGAGAGAGAGAGGCAAGGAGAAAAAGAGAAGAGAGAGAAAGTGGCAGAGAAAAAGTGGCAGGAAGAGAAAAAGTTACGGAGTAAGAAAGAAAACATAGGCGTGTAAGGGAGACAGTGAGAGAGAAAGAATCATTTATCAAGTATTTGCCAAGAACAAAGATAGAACAACAGCAACTACTACTCATTTCCTGTCAGGAAAATGACTAACAGTCATATAAAATGACAGTTCAGCCAAAAGGCATATTTACACATACTTTCCCTATAGACCAAAACCTACAGTGATGCTACTGATGGTGGTCACAAGCTTCTACAAACTGTGTCCTTTTGGATTCATCGCTGAACTATCACTTAAAGGCCACTCTGAACTGATCACATCCCCTTTAAGACCGTCAGCAGCACAGAGAATCGCCCTTCATACGACTTTAGGACAGAACAGAGGAGGGTAGAACAGAGTGGGTCAGGACTTATTGTCCTTGCTGCCTGGTACAGCCTGACCCAGTGTGTTTGTGTGTGTGTGTGTGTGTATGTGGTACCAGTCAAACACGACAGAGGCCTTTTCACTGAGAACAGTGCAGCTGCGGGTGAGTGGGCACACACAGTGACAATAATGGGATTTTGTTTTACTCGGCACAAGATGTAACTTCTTACCACCTTCAGGAATCAGGAGATTATTATTAGAGTTATAGTTATAGAAATTGCGCTATAAAATGTGGACAAATGGTTTTTCTCCAGGCATTTCTGTGTGCTTCTGTAGAGGATTTGTATTATTTTCCCTCGTGTAATTTAAACAGGGGTGTACAAACTTTTGCACTCGCTTCACAATGACTTCTATACACAATGCCTCTATATCAGCCCTCTGTTTATTATCTTTATCTCTCTGTTTCATCTTTTGCCTGTCATGTCAATAGTATTCATGTTTTACTTTCTTTATTTCATTCTGTTCTGGCAACACGTAAGATTGAAACTGGATCATGCGACTTTTTCATTTTTCTTATTTTTCTTTCAGTAGTATGTAATGTAATTGTGATTATGAGCCTATTATTGTGGCTTCCTCTTTGCCAGCTCACAGTTGAGGGTCTTTCCGGAAACTCAAAAAGTATAATTGGTCCATGAGCCAAGGTTGTAATAACTTGTTTCCTGGTAAGCCAAAGCCCACACTCACCACAGTCGTGTGATAACATCGCTCGAGGCAAGTGGGATTTCCCAGTTATTGCCGGGCGGTTTGTGTTTGGTAAGCGGCGGCAACTGCTTGCCTCACAACAGAGCCACTAGTGCACCAAAGGTGTTTGTGTTTGTGACAAACCACACCGAATATTTGGCCAGTTTATTTCCCAGTTGCTAAGGGCTTGTTGCTGGGCGGAGTTACCTTGAGGCTGGTATGCAGGGCGGATTCGGGCGGGTACACGATGAAGTGGCGCAGGGTGAAGCCGAAGCCCTGAGAGTTCTTATGGAGCACCAGCGTCCGCGGGCCCTGCCAGGACACGGCCCTCCCGTCGGCCCCGCCCACCACCACCGGCCTAGGGTTGTCACTGGACGATGAGGTCCCATCTCTTCGCCCCTTTGCCTATAAAGGAAACAAGAACAGAGATGAAGGTCTGATAAAGGTATTGGAAAATCTGTTTACGCGGCTGTTCAGCCGAATGTTTGACCAAAAAACTAATTTACCTGACTGACCTCAAATACTGTCCACCAGACTTCTTCAGTTTGGAATGAGAACTAATGTAGACGGAAATGGAAGCTTATTGCCATACTGTTAACACTGAGTGAACATGTGCCCCAAGTACTTACTGTGACAATGCCGACATATTTCAAACTCATTTCTGCTAATGCTAACGTGTAAACATTTATGAAATGTAGAAACTGGATTGCCTGGACTGGCTTTACAAAGAAATAGAATATTTATAATTCTAAACAAATGCAGTAAAATGACTAAAACATAGACCATTTCCCATAGAGGCCATTCATACAGCAGCTTTTAGTAAGAACGACAGATACGTTGAGACAGAAGTGGGGGGTCCTTGGCCCAATCATTCCACTATTTCCACTATTAAGTGCAAATCTTTCACCAAACCGTCACTTTAAGAACATGTTGAACAGAGAAACAGACCAAATACAGCTCTAACCCAAAAACATGGCTAAGTGACCACATAAGCACTGCATCAGATTAAGTAAGACAAAGTAAGAGTCCTTCAAACCTAATGAAAAGTCATCAGGAAACCACAAGGATTTTGCAAAATCCTGCATAATCTCTATAATATTTTAAACAATCTCTTAGAGAATACAAGAAACCTTTTTCAACCCTGTAAATTCCAAAGCGCTAGTGGATTTCAGTATGTAAGCGAGATTTGCTCAAGGCGAAAGGATTTGGAGGCTCCACACTCCATCTGAGGATTGGAAACAAACAGAGACTGAATAAAACAAGTGATAATGAATAAGGATTACCTCCTGGAACCATAGGATCATTATTCAGTTGACCTTTTTCAGTAATATGAATCATTCACCAACTACTTTGAGTGGGCTATGGAGTATAATGAATTAAAAATGACCATTTCCATTGCTTTAAAACCAAAAAAGCCTTACTGCATCAAAAAAAGGACTTTATTTGTTGGTCCAATAAATATATCTCACTTCAGCGCAAGGTTGCGAACCCCAAGTGACACGCACACGTGAGAAGGAACACCCCACTGTTCCCAGCCCCAGGCCGACTGGCCCACATCTGTCAATCATCCCGGACCACCTGAGCAAACACAGTCCTGTGTCGGAGGAGGGGTCCGAAACATTCCCAATAGTCTAGCACCCATGATGTCACATTTCTGCTGCCAGCCAGGCACTCAGACACCGTCTCTGCGAAAGAAATGTCATGAAAAAAAAAACAACTGGAATTGCAAACAGTCCTGGGAAAAAAAATAACAAGGGACTTTTCCAGTCAGTTTATATATGATTTGCATTCAAAACAAGTGCTGATTTACAGATCCACATAACCTCAGTGAACTCAGACGGCTGCAGTCGAGTTTGGAGATAAGGAAACTAGTCATTGTGATAATTGTACAGAATTAGCGGGATGCTAACAGTCTAGCAGTCCTGCTCGGGCTCCACAGACAACGACAGAGAATTCAAACCCACCAACACACATTGGAAATGATCACGATACTTTAAGGCATTTTCACAAGTTTTGATGAATTGGAACAGAAAAAAGAGCCACTACTGCCACATATGAAAAACACCCTAAAAAACTTTTAATCAGTGTTTCACACAACCATAATCCAATTCAAAGGACTCTTCTCTGTAATTATACAACCAGTTGCACTGCATTTTTTTAAGAACTTAGGGGCCGATTTGGTGTTTCTGGAGTACCAAGCAATGTCACACCCTGGGGTTGATTTGATTTTAATGAAAAACAGTCTTTACTTCTGCTTTGTGCTTCTTTCTGCCGTTGGGACTGAAGGCCTAATGGTTTGTCAGTGTTAATCAGTCAACATTTCTGACCAATGTATAGTGCCATTGGAAGGAATGGTAATGTTTGTTTTGACAGCCACCTCCTCTATAGTTAATTACTGTGGCTGTGAAGTCTCCGGACAAGCAGTAGTAACTCCAGCCTCAGGTTCAGCTTCTTTGCTGGATGACCTAGCCCCTCATGCTTACCAGACCTCTCCCTAATTTGCACCCTTTTTTGGCCACCACTAGATCAAGATCATGTCGAGGACACTATCAAGAGTGCTGATTATATAACTAAGCTGTTTAAAAAACAACATTTCTAATGGTTGCATGCTATTTTCCATGCTGTTTAGTATACTAATTTGGATCGCAGTCAATGTCTTTAGCAGGGTCTTCTACTTCTGTTGTTGTTTAATAGCAGTTTTTAGGAGCGCTACTGTCAAAATGAGGCAAATATTTTTTTTAATCAAAAGGAAGGACGACGAAACAATTTAATGATGTTTCAAATATTCAAAAATCAAATTCACAAAGTATGTTTTTTTTGTAAAAGACATTGTGCTGTAAAGATTTGTGAACAGTCTCCCTGGAGCAACTTGGCGTTAAGGGTCTTGCTCAGGGACCCAGTGGTGGTGTGCTGAAGGTAGGATAACTTCTAGTAGTGTTTTACCATCCAACTGATCACATTGCGAGAGGAGAGTGTTGATTACAGCAGTGTTTTATACTTTTCCTCATTAAATAAGATGTGATTCAGCCGATCACTAATCAGTAGCTCATAAAGAAGAATGAGGTGCTTGTGTTGGAATGCAACAGACACTGGCATGGAATGGTTTCATACTTAGAGAGATGCTGATTTTAAAATAAATTGCAGCGGTCTCTTATTTTTTCCCGGAGCTGTATATGGTAAAGCCGTGAAGGTTGTTTTGTTTATGTAAGTAAGGACAAAATCCCCTTTTCCTTTCCCTCCTCCCGTCAGTGACCTCAGCCATCCACACAAGAACAAGTCATCTCTGCTTCGTCTGGCAGGAAGTGCGGTGAGGTGAGGATTTGGCCGCCTGTTCGGTCAATATATATAAATATACAGGGGGATCAGATCCGTGTAAGGAAGAAAAAGGGAGAGACGATGGAGGAAAAAGAAACATGAGGGGAAAATGTTGCCAGTTTTCTAAAAAGGAAAGCCCAGAAGCCCATCCTGGCTCAGTTATTCTTCCTTCCTCTGCCTCCTCATCCCTCCATCGCTGTGACCACTCAGCGGAACTGCTACTCTATAATCCAGCGGGTCCAAACCCAAACACTAACTCAGCCACCCCCTCAGTCTCTAACACACGCTCCATCTCTCCCTCGCATACACACACTGTCTCCTTTTCACCCGCATTATTTGTCTCAAACCAGTTTCTGTTTATTATGATTACGCCAGATTTCAGACCTTCTCTGGCTCGCTTACACACACACACATGCACACACTTTTTTGTACAATGTAAGAACAAGAACAAACGTATGTCAGACTGATCCTCAGGGACCCTTAGGCTGGTCCTCAGGGATGGTCTACATTTTTGCTGTATCCCTTTGCACTGTGAGTTAAGTTGCAAATAAAAACCAATCTTGGGTCTCTGAGGACTGATTTGACCTAAATCTACTATTAACTGTAGAAACCATAAACTTTAAACACTGATATTGTTTGGTAAAAACACACACACAACAAAGCCAGGAGAATTCTGTTGGTCCTGTATGTTGGCAATCTTATCTCTGGTTGTCCTATGAAGTCAAAATAGAAAGTTTACACACACCACAAACACACACACACACACACACACACACACACACACACACGTCCCTTTTCTGTTTTTAAACTTTGAATATAGTACTGAATGAGGTAATCCTGGTTTTCCATTCCACAATTCCCTGAGTCTGATCTATCTAACCTTTTTTAGGAAGTTTCTAGGAAAAGCAACAGGAAGTTTGGAAGCGAAAAGAGAGCAATGGCGAGATTAAGAGTGAAAAGGAAGGAGCTTCACGTGGACTCGGGAGATTAAAAAGAAACAACGGCAACAAAAGGCACAGCAAGGATGGCCTGCTCTATGAATGGGAGGATGACTGAATGTGAAAGGGTGGACTTCAGTACAGGTGAATTCCTCAGCCCTGTTAGATAGGTCTGGGCATGCTCAGATAAGAGAACAGGCAAGTAAAGGCTAAAACCAGGGAGAACGAGAGAGAGTTGAGCAGGCTCCAACATGCAGAGTTTCGACCACAAGATTCCTCCCAGTGCTGAGAATACCAAAGCCCTGTTATTACCCCCAAAACACACACACACACACACACACACACATCCCTGCAGGCTCAAAAATGACTCCTCTCCTTCCACCCGTCCAGCAGTGTCCATCCATCCATCCATGCAAGTCTTGTAGCCTTTTTTCATGGTGCTACTCCTAACCACGTCTTTAAACCTCTACTGAAAAAATTATGCACATCAATTCTGCATTAATAAAATACATTTAAATGTTTTCATTTTAGTTTTTTTGACTTTTGACTGGATTTGTATTGGTTATTCATGTCTAAATGCATGTGTTAAGATATAAATTGTCCATTTTTTTGTTTTAACATTAGTATTCATGTTGTTTGTGGGCATGTATTGTGTGTGTGTGTGTGTGTGTGTGTGTGTGTGTGTGTCTGTGGTGGGTGTGTGAAATCTTCTCATAATATCAGAGGAAGTGAGATCATTGACTATTTACTGCCACTGACAACCTAGAGTGTTCTAATTAGAAGTTTCTCAATTACGCTGTTGCCAAACCACCGCAGAACTGCTGCCATGACAACAGCCGGTGTTTCTGACACTATATGTCATTCTATCCCATATATTGTTAGCATTAGTACCTAAAGGCCCTCCACCTGCTACAGAGGTCAGTCGGGCCCCTTTAAACCTTCGGCTGTGTCAGGACGTGCCTCGACTCATCACCTGCAGGCTTGTGTGGGGTCTCAGGTTGGGTTGTTTCAGTGTCTGATCACGGCTTGAAGAGCAATTTCAGTGACCTTTTTGACAACTCTATTCTCTGCAATGCTAAAAGCACAAACCAAAAGCTGCGCTTTAGAGTGTCCCGGTCCACATGATTCCTCTGCAGCTCTCAGTATTCGACACGTTGGGGGTGGGGGCTCAGGTCAAGTGGATAAACACACGCAGGCCAGTCTGGAGTCTCTCACCTCTTCAGGAATGAGACCTAAGTCACCAGCTGACCACGCACTGGCCTGACTGTCAAAAAAACAAAGTGAGCTCATATCCTGCGGCTTAGCCGCCCTGTTTGAACGAGCCATGCCTTCACACCGAACACACACACATTTGCCACAGAAACAATGAGCGGCAAACAGCTGAGCATGGCGATCCTGTTTCAAAAGTGGAGCTTTATTCATGCTGACGAGTGTTTAATCCTTCACACTGGACATTTCGCACACACACACACACACACACACACACACACACACACAAACACACAAACACACACACACACACACACACACGTACATGCACAAAGACATAACACACACAGCAGAAACTGTACACAAGGGCTGAACACAAAAAGCAGGCTGTCCTGCTTCAAACTAGTTACAGACTAAGACCTGTGCCAGGTATCTATAACAGAAGCAAACCTCTTCTGCATGATCCAGGATCAAAAAGTTAACACAATCAGCGTGTAACCCTCCCCCTCGGTTTACTCGGAAACAGTTGGATCACTTGGCAGAGGTGCGAGTGTGTACAAACGTGTGTTTAAACCTGTCTGTCTGCTCCTTCAGTTATGTGCGCGACTGTTGAACAGGGTTTTCCACCTGTGCAACCGTGCTCAGAATAAAGAAACGACAGGCCTTAGGGAGGAGGTAAGGAGCACATCAAGTCAGATCAGTAAACGGTGCTGCATCACTTGCTCTAACCAAACCTGTTCCCTCTTAGTCCTGCAGTTCCCTAAAAATAAATAAATCAATCAATAAATGAAAGATTCTTCAAACTTTATAACGCTTCGCCACACCTTCACATCTAGTGCTTTTTTTTGACTCCCAGCTACAGATGACTATGGCTACATTGGGCATTAAACTTCTGATTTTGCAAACATTAAGTGAAGTGAAAGTGACCATTCTGTCATACGTGAACGCACCACAGCACACAGTGTGAACAGCATGAAATTCTTCCTCTGTATTTAACTCATTTAACAAGTGAAGGAATGGGCAGCCAGGAACACAGAGCCCAGGGAGCAGTATGTGGGGACGGTACCTTGCTCAGGGTACCTCTGAGGTGCCTAGCAGTCTTGTGAATCAAAGCCACAACTTCCTGATCGCAGGGTGGACGGCCTAACCACTAGGCTACCAGCTGCCCCACATTTAGAGGGGCAGCTGATGGACAACATTTAGAGAGTTGTGCAAGCTGGGAGCCCCCAGTTCCTGTAAGTTTTCACCCACATTTGCAAACAGACAAACAAAGAAACAAATAAAATGGCATTAAATTAAATGGCCGGCTTTATAGACTCTAAACACAAAACAAAAGAAACAAGAAACATCAAAAAAATTTTGGTGTTTGACCCCCTAAAATTCAGGCCATGATGTGTCAAACGCACTTATGGAGTATAATAAACCCTTTGAGAATCTGTACATGCAGCTGTGTGTCAGAAGACAAGGAGTTTTGCTGGAAGGGCTGCCACCTGGCCATCCTCAGAAAACTGCAATAACCATAAGAACCATAGCAACTCTTTCATGCTGGATCAGAGGTGGGGGGTGGGGGGGTTGGGGGCAAGGCTTTGCTGATACAGAAGTCCTATTCAGAGTCAACAGAGAAACTATATTTTTGCACTTCTGTCTCTTTCTGTTACTTAAGACCATGAGTCTAAAGCATGACTGGGATTGGATGAAGGACATTTTACTAAAGGAAGTTGTGTAATGTTATTTGATTTGATTGTCTGAATCATACAGGATTGTGGATGTGAAATAAAAAAAAAAAAACCCATCCACTGAACTCTAGTGCGATAATCCATCTCTGTTTACATTTACGTTTACGGCATTTAGCTGACGCTTTTGTCCAAAGCGACTTTCATTCTCTAACTTCAGGGGACAGTCTGTGTGGAGCAACCTAGGGTTAAGGGTCTTGCTCAGGGACCCAATGGTGGTGCTGAAGGTAGGATTCGGACCCGTGAGCTGGAGGCAAGTATCCTACCCACTGAACTACCTCCATTCCTCCACTGTCAAATTAGTGTGCACAAGCTGGTCGTATCTCAAAGCTGCTAGTACCAGTACCAGGTCCGATTCATATCCATTCAAACTATATAGACTGGATGGATGCACCTGTTATACACAACAGGACACACTCAGTAACAAGAACCATGCACTGCTTGGTCAAGTCTAGTGGGCTTTATTATTATTACATTAGGGTGAGGTTAGATCAGAACCACCCTGGGTTCAGAAGGTCATTCACTCCACAGTTACTACCCGCAAGCTATATACAAACCACACACACTATAGATTCATCTTGGATGAAAATCCTACAAACTCCATCATCTTCCCAGGTAAAACATAAAAAAAACACAGCAGGGAAACACACCAAGCCACTGCAGCATCCAGACACCAGCCAAAGAAGTATCAAGTAAACACCAGTAACAAAGTGTGTGTGTGCGAGTGTGTACCAGCTGCGTTTATGTTTACAATACAGAAACCCACTCCCTCGCCTACTGTCACATCCTGCAGTCACACACACAACCACACACACTCAGCCTGGACATTTTCTAAATGCCTGGTATAGTACATTTAAGGCTAAGTGTAAACAACCCCCTCTTCACACAAGTACATAGAGAATGTTTTGAAGCCTAAATCGTTTCCATTTACTTACTAATTAGACGTTCCTTTCGGCATCTCTACACCCAAGCTTTAACCTTCTAGCAAATCCTTTGAGGCGCCGGAACAAATAAGTTCACTTATAATTGTGACAGCCAGCAAAACCCCTTAATATGATGAAATCATATTAACTTATGATCTTGATATTACTGACAGACAACCTAACGGTTTTCATTGTTCTTTTTTGCTGACAGTAGTGTGGATCCTTACAGGCTAGTCAGCTAACCAGCCATTCTAAAATAACACAAATAAACATTTAAATCAGGTTTTAAACAAATATTAAAGCATGTTTCAGAAACAACATGAAACACACCAGCAAAATGCTATAAAAAATCCTTTTTAACAACACCAAAGAAAACTTTGTTTCTGCAAACTAGGCATTAAAGCTACACCATGGCTATCTCCTTCCACTGACTCAGTTAAGCCATGAGCTGGCGTGTCCATATAGGTGATCCGACAGTCGAGCATGCCGTCACTTGAGGAGGGACAGCAAATGGAGAAAACACCCCCCAGACCCCTGGTTACAAAAAAAAACCCTGACTTTGGCTAGAACAGCACTACGTCACGTGCCAGTCATTAACCATTACTAATTTTCTACTTTAGCAAGATGGAAATGAATGCAAAACTTTCTACCAACCTGCTTCCCATTTGTGAAATCCAGACTGGATGACCCTCCAATGGAAAGTGATAAGTTTGAGCAGAACCTGATGCTGCAGTTTAATGGTTCTAAATGGCAGTTCAATTACTAAAGCAAGGGGTGAGTTTTACAGCCTCAGTAGATTCAACAGATGTCTTAACAAACTTTAAAGAATGACCCTGGGCACTACACCACTGGTGGAAGAAATGGCCAATACTAAAACATTTGCCCAAATGAATGAGTCTTCTTTGCTTTATTTCACTTTTTATGTCATTTTGTTCTGTATTTTGCAGAACTGCTGTGTAAAAGCAACACAACGTTTGAAGTCATGTGTTATCATGAACAGCATCTGGGCTGTGGGCTGTTTACAGGCATGAACCAAAGGCAAGAACACACTTGCTCTTGCTTCTACTGTTTAGTACTGATAACATGAACATTCTGAACGTACCTTATTCAAACGTCTACTTCACTATTGCATCAATCCAAAAAAAAATCGCTGCAGTCTTAATGGCTTAACAATCATCTGAAAATATTAGTGTCAAAAGTTAGACCAAAAAAAGAGAAATTTATGTCCTAAAATGTTACTCTTTCGGAAATATGATAATTTGTTCTGTATTTCGTTTTACTTGTTTTTGACCTAAAATGTTCCATTCATGGAATGGTGTACACATCTGAATCAGGTAAATACAGTGTAGAACCAGGCAATAGGATTGTATTGTGATAAATTACAATACAATATGTGACAATATGCTTTTATCAGCATGCCACAATATCAGTACTTCAATAAAACTCACAAACTGCAAGTTTCATTTCAGAGAGGCCATAATTAGGCCTGTAAAACACACATTATACTACTCAGATGGAAGAATACCAGTTACTAAGTATTGTGATAGTAATTATTTTGCTGTATCGCTCACCTCTAATTCAATGCATCATCATCTCTCTCAGTGTGGACCCAGTGAACTGTGTCCAGAACATAATATGAATAAATATATTGCTATACATACACTTGATTGGAGTCTGAAAGAAATCCTCAAAGAAAGACATAAACACACACACACACACACACACACACACACACACCCACACACACACACACAGCTTACCCTGTTCTTACACGGTGCTCTCTGAGGGGCTCTGCTGGGTCGGTCGTGTGTGGTGTCAGGTGTGTGTGTTTGGACGTGTGTGTTGGGTAGATCGCTCCGTAACACAGCGACCCATATACAGCGCGGCTCGGGGGCGCTGCAGTCAACCCCTACAGCGTCCCGAAAACTCCACTCCCCAATACACACTCGCGGGCACGTTGCAGGCATCGCCATGGGCAAAGCACCAGCCATTCACATAACACACACACACACACACTCGCTAGGGGAGTAAATCTCTCAACGACTTAGTACAAGGGTGATTCTTTAAAAAAGACTCAATGCATCATGAAAATTAAAATTTCACACGGTTTCAATTGATCTGGTTCAATTATTTCTGCGCAGTTCAAAACATACAAATGTAACCAGAGGGAGTATTCACACCGTTGTGAAACACAGATAACAAAAACATTTTTGGGAGGGGTTACATTTGAAAAGAAGCCCAGAATATTAATTGGGTCAAAAATGAGTGAATACTTAACCGAATATTATTAGAATCAGTTACAATCATTTCTACTGTGCTGAAATCAGTGCGGTTAATACGGTGCCCTCGGTCGATGCGTTTTTACACCCCTAACACACACGTGCAGCCGCTCACACACACACATACAGGCTTGTCTCCCACCAGGACGATCTTGATGAAGTGTCTGTCAGAGAGTTAAGGAGGTCGCTTCACGCGGCAAGTGTTGCGTATTCCATGACAAGTGGGTAAGGAAAAAGATTTGAAAAAATGAATAAAAATGTGTGACAGTCAAGTTAAGGTTGTATATCCCTCGTCCTGAGCCGAAACCATCACTGGAAAAAACCTTCCCAAAACCTTCCCAAAAAATCCACGATTGCTTCTTTCCTTGACTGGAGTCTCTCAGCATTCCAGGCTTAATCCACCAAGTTCCATACGACTCCGGCAGTCTCTACACACACACACACACACTCGACACACGAACACACGTGGAACACACACAGACCAGCAGACTGGTGTGCTCCGACTGAGGTGGCACATCCAGAGATGAAAGCAAATCCCGGCTGCAGACCAGAGACTCCTGGGTGGCAGATGTGTGTGTGTGTGTGTGTGTGTGTGTGTGTGTGTGGCACGTGGCAAATCCAAAAAAGCCGGCTGGAAAAGCTCATCGAGAGAGAGAGAGACACACAATAACTGACTCTGACACACTGCTGGACTAACTGAACAATGACAGCATCACACACTCCCTGTCCTCTCCCTCACTCTTTCTTTTCTGTCGCCTTCCCTTCTCTCTCTCTCTCCTCCTTCTCTCTGGTGACCTAAGTTCCTTTCTTTCTCTCTTTCTTGCTCTACTTCTTTTCTCTTCTGTTTCCAACTCCTTTCCTCCCTCTGTCTTTCACCTTCTTTCTTTTTTCACTTTTTGTCTTTTGACTTTTATTCCCTTTCTCTCTTACACACACACGCACCTTTCTTTTGCCCAGTTCTTTCTCCCTTTCGCCTGTTTCTTTTCTCTCTCTCTCTCTCTCCTTCAGCTTTTTCCTTTTCTATCTTTCTTCTCTCTCCATATGTCTTTCATTCTTCCCTTCTATTCCTTCTTTCCTTCTCTCACCATCTTCCTTTCATTCATCTACATGCTATCCTTCTTTTCCTTGTCTGTCTGCTTTTCAGTCCTCCCTTCTTGTCTTTCTCTCCCTTTTTCTCTCTTCCACTGAAAGAATGTGCGTCCTTCTCTTTCCTCCTCCTCCGACCCACTGAGTCACTCTGTTAACCCCACGATGTCACTGCTACAGTGCAACACCCCCCCCCACCCACTCTTCTCAAGTTTCTGTGAGTGTCTGTGTCTGTGTAATCATTCCTCTCCTTCTAAAATCATCCCTCAGCACCAGGGATGGGCTTTTTAACCATTTGAGTCTCTTAATTTTAAAGATGTTTTGCATCCTTATAAATAAAAACCGAAAACAACAGTTTTTCATATTTGTTTACCATTCGCAACACTTCAGCATCACTGGACTAAGATTAGTACACCCATTAAAATATCCAGCCAACAGTGTCCTTTGGTTGGATACTGACCACTGATGAAGAACTAGAGAATGACTAATGCAAAACTGTGCAACAGTCAAGCTGCTAAACTATCAGGAATAGCTTTAAATATGAGGGTGGATCAACAAGTTACATGCACCTTTTAAAATGGACAGTAATTCGACACCGTTTAAAACTCCACTAGCCCGGCTAAAGTCTGTAACTGTAAATTGTACCTGTATTTTCAGTGGAACTGATAAAATGGACAATAAGTGGATATATAAGGTAGGTTTACCTAATAAAGTGGCCCATTGATGTATACATATATGTGTGTGTGTGTGTGTGTGTGTGTGTGTGTGTGTGTGTGTGTGAAAACAACTATCCATACACTATAAACCTCCCCTGAGAAACTAAACCTAGTTACAAACACAATAGATGAAGAAAATCAATCTTTCCCTCTTTCTTCTCTTTCAGCCTCTGTCCCAACACGCAGTCTGAAAAGAGACGAAGCGAAAAGGGAGAGGAGTCGCTAAATAAGCAAACAGAGGAGAAGCCGCAGAGAGAAAACGAAAAAAACGCAGCAGACAGAAAAGAGAAAATAGGAAAGATGCAACATTGTAGCAGCTGCCTCGCTGTCACTCACTCACTCACTCTTTTACGCACCCACTTATTCACTTACTAACTCACTCACAAATCCTCTCACTCATCCATTCACACACTCATCCATTCACCTACTCACTCACTCACTTAAGCACTCTCTTACTCACTAATTCACATACCCACTCATTCATTCACTTTCACATTCATAAAATCATTTAGCCACTCATTTACTCACACACTTATTCATTTACCAACTCACAGACAAACAGTCACTCTCACAGACACAGACATATGCACAAGCGTGCACACACACACACACACACACACACACACAAACATACATTTCAATTAAAAAAAAAAAGTGAAAAATCTTACCAAACCAGAAGGTCTCAGGCTTACACGAGAGACAAACAGACAGGTGGCCATGACACAGCTGCAGTACCACTGACTTCACACACACACACACACACACACACACACACACACACACACACACACACACACACACACTGATATCCGTTACAAACGAGGATGGACAGGTTTCACCTGCTGTTCCAACACGACACGCAACAACATGAAGACAATGAGTCCCAAACTACAGTACTGAAACACATGTCAAACATAATCAGACATACACACACTCACACAAAACAGGAATAACAGATGTTATGGGTGGCTTCCTTCAGCCTGGTCTTAACCTTTCTCTTTATTTGTTCACTCATGCTCTCCAACACAGCAGCAACAGAACTCCACATATCAATGATGCTCACGACAAAGCTCATTTACAGATTACAGTAATCAGTGCGGCGAATATAGCCATAATGTTTAATGTTGTTGTGCTGCACTAATAATAATGCTTGTGCATGTTAAAGATTTAGAATAGTTATAAGGTATTACAGATGAGATTCTCCATACAGGTGTGTGAACTATGTCCTTACAGTAGGAGCAGAATTCACATCCACATCACTGTCTGTTATCACACATTCTCTCTCTCTCTCTCTCTCTCTCTCTCTCTCTCTCTCCCAGATATGAGCTGTACATCAGAAGCCTGACCCCTGCTGGACATGGGAATAATTTATTTGCATACACACCCAAATACACATGACAATAATCATCCATCCATCCATTATACGAGTCACTTATCCTAACCAGGGTTAGGGCTGGAGTCTATCCCAGCACTCAGAGGGCAAAAGCCAATCACAGATCAAACACACAGACACAAACATTCACCCAAACACTCATAACTAGGGGCATCTCCAGTCCATCTAGCGTACACGTCTTTGGGAGGAAACCAGAGCACCTGGTAAAAGCCGGGAACAGACCTACACTGAAAGGGGTAAACATGCAGAATCCACACTTAAAAGAACCTTGCCTAAACCCAAACCAAAATAGAATAAATGGGCTGGTTATTTCAAGTATAAGAAATGAAACATGAACAAACTTTCTACTCTTGTGGGTTAGTCCTTATTTTCTCTTGTTTTGCAACAAAGGAGTTTTTGTTCTGAAAATGCAGAGAAATAAAGACATTACACAAATACTGTGTATAATGCTACTTCAAATTCTTACAGGACAGCAGGACCATCCTGAGAGAAGAGTCACATCAGCAGTGAGAGGAGTAAAGATACAGTAGGTAAAAGCTATTAGTCCAGAAGACATCAGGTAGAAAACATGACCGTCTAGACTGGATTTAATCTGTCTTCTGCGAGTGTGTGTGTGTGTGTGTGTGTGTGTGTGTGTGTGTGTGTGTGTTTCTAAGCAGGTTAAATTTAGCTGTAATCCCCTGTAAAGCTTTGACCCACAGAGACCCCAAACTGGACCAAAAAGATAGCAGCAATATCACTAGACCACCGAAAGGGGGCAGCACTTACTCATCAAGCCGCTGAGAACTCATCAGTAATAGTCCTGACAAACTGTGAATGTTTGTGTGAAGGGAAAATAAGAAAGTCAATAAAAAACAGTAAAATAAGCAGAAAAACAGTATTGCTATTCAAATATGAAAATAATAAAAATAATAAGAACAAAAAGGCAAATCAAACAACACAAAAAAGGGGACAAAACAGGAACACAATGAATACCCCCAGAAGAAGAAGAAGAAGAAGAAAAATACTAAACATAAATCAGAGATTACTAAATAAAGCAAGGGTATAAAAGTGTGTTTTTAGCTGCTTTTTAAAAATATTGAGATAGGAGGCCTAACAAATTCTTACTGGCAGCTTGTGCCAGATCATTGGTCCATAAAAACGAAAGGCTCCATATTTCTTGTATTTTGCTTTTGGAATGTTTAAAAAGCTACAACCTAATGATCTTAAGGATCTATTTGGAACATATTCAGTCAGACACTTTGAAATATATGACAGTGCTTGATTTAAAGCTTTAAAAACTAATAAAAGAATTTTATTATCAATTCTAAAAGAAACTGGTAACCAGTGTAGTTCTGCTAAAATAGCGGTAATGTCCTGAGTTGTTTTGGTGTGAGTAAGCACTCTTGCAGCTGCATTCTGAACAAGCTGTAGTCTTTCTGTGTTTTTAGGCAGTCCTGCATTACAGTAGTCTAAACGTGAGAAGATAAAAGCATGAGTCAGCTTCTTATAATCTTCTAGGTTAAATGGTCTTACACGAGCTATGTTTCTGAGGTGAAAGAAGGCAGTCTTCCCAACATTGTCAATGTGTGCTTTGAAAGTAAGCACAGAATACAGTATTACACCTACATTTTTCTACAGTTTTTGTCTGTAGTGCCAGATATCTTAGACAATTAAGAACCATTTCCCTCTGCGTTTCCTTACCAATAAGAAGAATTTCACTTATGATACTAGTTACGCAGCTCACAATTTTGTTTACTGCACTGGGATCCTCTAGCGCTACAAATATGTATAACTGGGTATCATCAGAGTAGCTATGGGAGCTGACTCTGTGCTCTGCTATACTTTTACCTAATGGCAGCATATACAAAAAGAACAGGAGAAGGCCAAGCACCGAACCTTGTGGTACAACTTTCCAAACATGGTCATATAAGCTAATAAAATACTGCCTTCCATTTAAATATGTCCTAAGCCAATTTAAAACAGCTCCAGATAAACCGGTCCATTTAAAGTACATATTAATCAACAGTGTCAAATGCAGCACGTAAATCAAGGAGTATAAGTACAGTAACATTATTCGTTTCCAAAGAGATTCTCAGTTCATTTACATTTTCCAAAAGGAAGTCATTGATTTTGCTCATGAAAGTCACATTGGAGATCGGTCTATACTTACTGAGAGTGTAACAGTCTTGAGCTTTTTAATTTGGAGGCAAAAAACTGCTGTTTTAAGTGATTCTGAGAAAATGCCTGTTGCTAATGAGCAATTTATGTCAAATACAGTTAAAAAAATACTATCACTACTATATCGATACTATAACTTCGGTTTCCCAAAAAATAACTGCTGGATTTATCATATCTTTTCATTTTTGACATCTTTATTTTTGCAGCAGATTATGGAGAGTACTGGTATTCATAAGCAGCATCAGTATTCCTATCTGTATAAGTCAAATCCTAAGCGTACCCATCATACCCTATTATTGAATGACATGAATTTTTTTGATACTCAGTAGTGGTGAGGGATTTACATTTCAATACCTTTAATACTTTAAATCATTTGAAAAGCAGTGCACCCACAAACGTGAACAGTTAAGAAGGAGTTGTTACAGTAAATTCTGGCATTCTTGATAACTACGGAAAATCACCTCCAAATTTCAGATTCCTCCAAACCCTTAACAACAGTTAGTAAAAGCTTTAAATAAAAAGAATTGCTGAATGTTTCAGTATCAGAATCACTTCAATGTTGACCTATTGTGAAGACTGAGTTATTTCACAAAAAATATGAAGATTTTTTCATTTTCAATTTAAAGATAAACATGTATTTCAGCTGGTGCTGCGGGTGAAAGGTGGCGTCACTGCCAGAGTTGAATTGTCCTGCCACATCATGAGCAAAATCTTTACCCTGTTACTTAGAAACCGCTGCTTCCTCAGATTCTGTTCTACCTGCACTGGAGCCAGATGAAGTCATCGAGGCCTGGATGGACGCTTGGAAAAAGTTGCTGGATTTGTGAAAGAGCAGAGAAAAAAGGGAGGAGAACTAGGAATGAGGCCTTCATGTTGAGAGAGGGAGAGAAGAAAGGAAGCACAATGATCTAAAACAGAACCCTAAAAGAGATCCCAGATGGAGTGTAGACACTACATCAGGAAAAACTCACACATTCCCACGGCATTCCCACACACACACACACACACACACACACACACACACACACACACACACACACACACACACACACACACACACA